>OMLP01005345.1:31886-60736 GCA_900302685.1 Spondyliosoma cantharus | reverse complement strand
GCCGGGGTTGCAGCAAGGGTAACAGTAGGGACAGGGACTGGTGGAGGATGGGTCCCCTTAGCCAGGCTGCCCGTGCGTATGCTACAGAGACTGTCAGAGGAGTTGCTGCGTCCTGACTGGCTGTTGACCTCACTGCCACGGTCCTGCTGGTCAAGGTATGTGTCTTGGGCCGACTCGGTGCTGCTCTGCACTGTCACCGAGATGAGGGGCTTGGAGGTGGTGCGGGGTGGGACTGGAGGAGGAGCCTTCCTATTGCTGACTGCAGACAGAAGAAAACAGAGAGCTGAGAATAAGAAACCTGCTCTTTGTCATTTGAGAGCTGTGAAAGAACGAAAGTAAAATACAACTGTGCTAGTAGATATAAGCCAGCTGGTGCCTGTCAGTATCCAAAACATAAAACCATAAACATGGCCTATCTGAAATATAAACCTGCACTTTGCCCTTATTGCTGCCTCTATGTTTCCTCTCAACCTGCTGGTGTTCCATTGACGTCAGTCTGTCTCTGGGGATCTTCCTTTACATGCCACACCTTCACAGTGCTTTTACCCTGGAGACTGTTCGACAGGATGACACTGCCTTAGAAAAACTTTTCTCTTTGCTGTTCCACTTGGTTGGAAGAACCATGAAGGTCAGAGTTGTTTTGTTGTTTTGTTGTTTTT
The DNA here is from genome assembly GCA_900302685.1 of Spondyliosoma cantharus. Lineage (NCBI taxonomy): Eukaryota > Metazoa > Chordata > Actinopteri > Spariformes > Sparidae > Spondyliosoma > Spondyliosoma cantharus. The sequence goes on along the minus strand of OMLP01005345.1, from coordinate 60,077 downwards.
GCATTTAGTAGTCCCATTCACACTGGCTTTTGGGTGCGGCTTTAGTACACCAATTCCCCGCCTTTGTCTCAGTGTGAATCTCTCAGAGGCAGCGAGGGGTGAAATTTCGCTCCGGCCCTGATACACCTCTGGAGGTAGTATCAGGGCCATATTATTGGTGAACTGAACCAGTGTGAACGGAAAAGCTGGCAGCGTGGATCGGGGGCGTGTCGATCGACCATCAGTTAACTACACAGGCCCTTCACTCAACTAAATACAGAGAAATGTCCCACAAAGCAACATTACATGACAAAACAAAAGTAACGTAGTAACTGTAACTGTCTTTGGCAACTTATATGAGGAATTCTGTGCGAATTCACGGCGGTTCGTCTTTAAGGCGGAGATGCTTCGCTCTGTGTGAATCACCATCGGCGGACAATTGGCGAACCGCGGCTGCGGCTTTTATGCGTCTTCTCCTGTGTGAGTGGGGCTACAGATACGATATGACATTTTTGAATGTAGAGCTGTACCAATATCAGAATTTTGGAACTCAGAGTCAAAATTTTAGACCATCTCCATCACCGCTCTATATATCCATTACAAATGGTAAGAATAGAATAGATAGAATATAACAGTGATAAAGCTATGCTCTCTTCTCTCATCGCTTCTGCCTTTTTCTTGTTCACTTGCTAGCTCTCTCAACCACCTCTGCCCATCTCACACAAGCCAAATGGAGGCACAGTGGAAAGCGGGTGGTTAAAAAAAATTAAACAGAGTGGTGTCACATTTTGATGCCCACAGAACCTTGAACCTTGGATTCCCAAACTCTTTCAGCAGATACAGAAATGGGGCCTGAACATGGATTACAAGTGGGCAGAGACAATCTGACTCAGGGACAAGGAATGGGCCTGGTCTCTCATTCCGTCATCAGTCTGACTGCATGGCTGTGGTGAATGATACAGAGTTAACTGCATTACAACAACATGAGAACGCAGGAAAAACCACAGGCTTTCTTCAAGAATTGAGGGGAGGCTGAGGAGGTTTTGTGTAGATGCTATTTAAACAGCTGGCTGACTCTCGACATATGACTGAAAGAATTGCAAAACAAACAGCAGACGAAGATTTCTACGCTTACAGCATTCACTGACACACATGATGGATCAATTATTTATTTAAAATTAGCTGACAAATAAAGTAATTCAAGACATTGGGTCGATAATAAAAATGTAGTGTTTATTTTTTCCGGTAGTGGTTAAAATCTAAATAGCAACCTAACAGCCTGTAATTGTTAGGGCGCCGCACTTCCGTCATCAGCCGGTGACTCACAGCACCAGTAAAGCCCTCATTAAATCCCACCAACATACACATACATGGCTGTGGAATCCACTACATTGTAGTTCATGAGTTGCTTGTGGAGTCCCGTCTCGTCTCAGAGAACATATCCAGCCAACAGCAGAACATTTACTCCCAACAATGAGACACTTCTTGTAGTGCTCATAGCACAGATGCATGACATTCCCAAAGTTAATTAATGTGTCCTGCTACACCCTGAGTCTCAACACATGCCTCCGTCACATTTGTTGTGTCTACACGGCTGCACTACTCTTACTCATGCACTTATAAAGTTGATTTATAAGCATTTACACTGTAATAGATCATCTTTTCCATGCCAAACATCTATCATCAGTGAACCACAAATGTCCAATTCTCACTTAGCTCTGAAAAAGCACGATTTATGACAACAAGACGGCTACATGCTGTTTACAACCATCCAGTCATAGCGAAGTGGGCTAATTGCAGATTATTCGCACCCTTAAGCAAAGAGCACAATCCATTTTGCCGTCCTCGTGCAATATGTGGCGTGGTGGCTGGCTCCATATCCCCTACCTAGGGGCACAGCGCCAAGAGGTGATTAAGAGATGGATAAGCTGCCCAGAAGAACCTGGGCCTCTGGGGCAGGGCCAGCTGATAGCCTTCAGCTGATCCCTGTATGCTACTTATTCAGAGCCCTGAAGGCAAGTCCACTTTCAACCATCACATGGTCCTTTGTCACGGTCATGCATGACCAAAGGATGCATGAGTATCAGTCCGAATTACAGATGTGAATTATTAACTGCTCAATTAATCACTGTACAGAACAGGGTACAGAAAGCTGGCTGACGTGGAGGATCAGTTGAGCCTGTGATGGTACAGCTGATTTAACATTTTACAGATAAGTCACAGTAAAAAGTACCCTTACTTATAAAGTAACACTAACCCAAACTGATGTAAGAACAGGCTTCCTCATTTAAAGAATTCTTTGTTTATTTGACTTAAAAAAAACAGGCAGATTGAGGGCAAGAGGAGCAATTTTGAGTCATAGTAATTTGCATAATTTGATCATATTTGTGTTTATTTAACTTATTAAACAATGATTGTTTATTATTCTCAATTTAATTGGCCGCTGCTACAGAACAAGCCACATAATTTGTTTAAATAAATCTTTCATCAAACTTGCCTTTAGTAGTTGGCAAGATTTTAACGTTAAATTGATTATTGATCAAATGGCTGACAACTGATAAAGGATGTTGATTACCATTTTAATTCCTAGTCCAACTATTGAGCGAAACATGCCAGCAAAGTTTACCAAGAAAATGCAAAAGAGAAAGCTCAGTGCTTTACATCTTAAAGTTGATGAGTTATGTAGACAGCAGCTGTCTATGAATCACTTGTGTGAGGAGCCTAAATGCTTTCTCTCTCACTCTGAAAATAATTAGGATCAATTACAACACTGTCAACACGGCTATGATCATCAGATGTTCACTAAATTGTATCACTTATGAAAGCTATGCAGTCTCTGACCCAGGATATGTTCCGGCTCCATCAGCAGGTCTGTCTGAGTGCTATCGGATGACCACTAATGTGAGCTCCACGCTGAACTAAAATGCATTGAACTATTTTCACTGCTGGTACCACTAGCACTATTGTTTTTTAAAGCAAGACACACTTTTTGGTTGTGACTGTTTAGTTGTCCGGTTTGGGATTTAGAAGACTTGATTACAACTGAACTTGTTCTTGAGAGATTTTGGCTTACAGTCAAGTGTGTTAATTAGACTGCAGAGGGATATTCCTGACAAGGGGAGATAGTGCAGTTCCACCTTCGTTTCAACTGAAGCGGCAAGCTCGATAAACACAAAAGCAGAGTAAACACGAAGCAGTTTAAATCGTATTGTATCTTATTGTGGATGAACCTTTGTGAAACTCTGGGTAGGGGCCATGTATCATGAAAAGAGGTGGTGACAAAAGCGCTGTGTGAGATTAGCAGTCATATTGTAGGATAGTATGGCAGGTTGACAGGTTGTGGGAGTCATAGACTGAAAGACTAGACCAGGACACATGGCTGAGCATGACTTCTGTAAAGACAGATTAAGCACACAAGGGGCAGCATTCAGGAAAATACTGCATATTCAAAACCGATCAGAAAGCTGACCCGACCTGCTCATTTAACTGTAAAAGTTGGCATTTCATTCAGTTTTTGTCTTAAATGTAAAGGGGGGTTAGTAAAATGTAAAAAAAAAAAAAAAAAAAAGAAAAGAAGAAAATTCTACATGTACATGTGACTGTAGAACTCTTAAAGTGACTGGTATATAAGGTTTTTTGAGTCCCTGTGTAAATTTAAAAATGACAAGTTGACGTTATTTAGTTCTCATTTGACTGCTGCTGCAGCATGATTCGCAGTCACTTTGTTGACACATTGTTTCGAGAATAAGATCCAATCCGCAATGTCTTCCACAAGAGCTTCATGAATAAAGGGACTAGCTCAAAAGGTACGAGTATTGGGGCAGCAAATCCTAAGGCACACCTCACGACAGAGAGCACTATCTGTTGAGACAGTAAGACAGGCAGGCTGCCATTTTGGAGACAATTCTTACATACAGATAGGAAAAAGTAAACCACTTACACAACACACAGAGCCACAGGGTGACTACATCAAAAGCCAAAACAACAGGTTATGTTTACAAAACTGCTACAATTTCTCTAATAGTAAGTAGTGCTACCTACTACAAAAGTAAATATAAAACTGCCTACAAAGAGGAAAAAAAACAGGTTGCCGAGACAAAATCCGAAAAAATGTAGCCCACCTTTTACACTGCTGGAGACTCGGTTTGGGTATTCCTATCTGTGTTATAGTCTGATATCCTTTAGACCGCCTGTGGTTCTTAGTCTGACCTGCTGGACTGAGGTAACAGTCTGGGTTACAGACTAATCAGCTGTTGTAAAGACACGTGCCACCGGCCTCTGAGGTTTTTAACCTTTTAGGATGGGAAAGTTTACAGTAGTACTGTACCTGAGCAAATTTAACTTCTTTTTTATGCTAGACTCGTTTCAACACATAATATATGCGATAACATTGAACTAAAAATGTGTGATGATAGTTGACACGGTTATCGCAACAAAAGAATTATCAGAAAATCCTCACAACTGAGAGGCTGGAACAAGAGAATATTTGGCATTTTGGCTTATTTTGGCTTGCAATCAAGAGCTGCACATTATTTTTCCAGACTGATCAATTAACTTTTTAAAAAATTAATGAAAAATATTATTTGATTCAGCTATACATAACATAACCATAATTAATAATAATGTGTAGTAAATTCACAATAAGATATATCATTTATACTTTTTCAGTAGCTTCAAAAACCATTAAGAATGTATTTCCATCTGATAACGTAGTTCTCTAACCTGTGCACAGGATTAGGGCAGGGTAGGGATCGGCCTTGACTATGTCTAAACATGTAAACCAAAGGCCACACAGGCATCATTAGGAAGCCTGTCTGCTGTTGACCTTACTGTGCTGGAGCTATAGCTGCTTCACCCATTCAGTCCACAGATTACCTCATCAATGAGAGTGAGAGGAAGAGAGTGTGATACAGTGGAGGATGACTCACAGTCTATCCATGGCAATGCACAGACACACCAGGTCTTGTGTAATTTGTTGGTGGATACAATGAATACGCCTTGTCGCCGCAATGAAACCTTAAAGCTAGCGTTTCTGATGATACCCAGCAACCTGCTCAGTATTCTGTTTGGAGAATTTAAAACGTTTAAAGAAAAGAAAATCACTTCTAAATCTAAATCAAATCAAATCACAAGATCTAACAAGGCAGACTGGTTTCTCTGACACAATAAGCCAATATAAACACCATTGTCTGTGAGTATAGAGAAGAGCAGGTAACATTATTGTGAGCGTAACTCTCTGATGTTATATTCCTTTTAAGTGCACATCCTTTCTCCCGTCAGGTAGCCCTTATAAAAGCCCAGTGTCCTAACTGCTGAACTGCAAAGCACTACACAGGGCAGGAAGCTGATCAATTATTGATGATGTCCTCAGGTCTTAACACACAGAGTAGCCGGCCACTGTATAAAAGATGACACATGAAACTGTGGACTAAAAAAATGCCTCTGCAGTTTTGGAAGTTGATATAAAATCTATTCCAAACAGACGTAGGTTTCCATTACAGACACTGGATCTGCTCAGGAGTATTGACACAAATCACGATCTGAGGAAGAAAGGACTGTCAGCGTTGACGTTGCACTGTAGATAGACTGATAAGTTAAGCTAAACGTGATTCATAGCTTCCTCCATGCCTGTGAGGTCAGATCCCTGTCACATGTTGAGTCTGGGAAACGAGTGAACAAACGCCTACTGTTACTTTCCATCGTTTGACAGCTAACTTAATGTTCATCCATTCACCGGTTAAATAAGCTAAATACTCGATGAACCATGGCTCAATCAACCTGACTTAACACACCCATTATCTTTCTTGTTTTAATGTATGAACCGTGCCAGCAAGTTACAATTTAAACACCAAAGCATTTGTTTAAATATGATCGATTTTTATGTCACACAGCATTAGCCAATATTAGCTATCGGCTGTATGAGACGTTAACGGTTTAGTCAGCCGCACCAGCCGGATACCGAGCTGTCCATACCCGGCTGCTGACGCCTTGGCTACTGTTAGCTTCTGCAACTAGCCAGTAAATGCTCATTACGGTGTGATCCCACACAGGGCACTTAACGTTGAGCAACGCTGGTCGGAGGCATCATGTGGTGGCGATTTAAGCGAACAGACAAAGAGACGCATTTGACTCGTTCCCACCACGTTACTGTCTAACCAGCATCGCCCGCTTGCTAACCACTAACGTTAGTATGAGGGATTCATCCCCTTTCTTCATCCACGTTAGCTAGCTAACGTTAACCTACCACACGATTAGCTCGCGTTAGCTTGCCGTTGCAAGCAAGCCGACAACAATTGACAGTCTGAACACTCACGCGCAATCGAGAAAAAAGCCACAATACCTTACTGTGTGGTGATAGAGTGGAAAATCCTTATTTTCTGGTCATTCATGAAAGGCAGACAAGATACAGACGGGCTACGGGATCCTGCCGTGAGATACACAGCGACGACGCTGTGAAGAAAAGATTTGTAGTACACGCCCTTGACGACGAGGATTGGAGTCCACGTTTTCTCCGTAACCGCTTCTTAATTACGGTTGGACAGTTCTATTCTGCGAGGTAATCGAAAACGAACGCGATTGGTCGAAGTCTGTCCGCTACGTTGTTGGTGAGTGTATCAGCGATAGGTGCGTTTCATTTGGCTCCTGACGCCGCGGGAAACAGACTGTCTCGACCAAATCATACATATTCGATCCATTGTGACCGGCACCCATCCGAACAATGGAGCTGTATTTAAATTAGTTTTTTTTTAATCTCCTCCACTGTTTCTGTAAATTAAAGCATCCTATTGAAACGGTTTCAGTGAAAGACGTCTAAACCAAAACAATCCTCTTGGAATACGTAAAATCAGACACAATGGTTTGGAAAGCCTATATGATTTAACTGCGCAGGGCCGCACCCAGTTTATGGGGGCGTTATGCAAATAGATTTTTGGGGTGCCCCAAATTCAGAAATTTTGGTGGGTGCAACCCAAAATGTATTTATTGTAAATATGTATATAAATATGTATATGTCAATGAAAATATTTACTATTTATTTTGCATAATTATACATTACAATACACAGTGCCCCATTAAAACAAAGCAAAATGGTGAAATTGGTGGTGGGCAGTTTGTGATATGAATGACATAATTGTGCCTAAATTATGCAGGGCAAAATATAATGGGCACACCTTAACCAACTGACCATATAGGCTACCTTGTATTCTTATTGGAAGGTAAAATGATGGGTCATCATAGTATAAGTTCAATTCATGTTAAGTCTTTTGTTATTATTATTATTATTTATAATAACAATGAATAGATTGTAATAAGCGATTGCATCAAATTCCCTCTCACTTAAAGCAGAAATTATAGCCCACATAGGTGATTTGATCAGAACATTTTCACGGCTTAACAGCAAAAAATACTATTGATTTACTAAAGGGTGCTCACATTTGAATTTAGAAGTGTCTTTATAATGGTGACAGCAGCGCTGTCAAATACACAATACTGTATGATTTTTCAGTATTACTGTGTCACTAAGTCAGGTGCGCTCAGCATTTTAGTCTTCACATTTCAAGTCATGTCGAGTCTCACAGACAGAAAGCTCTTGTTTGAGCTTGTTTTTATTATCTATTACATTATTTATTGCCACTTATTTTTGTGACTAACAGGAAAGGAGCTGTTAAGCAGTAACCATTTGGAGGCACATAGAGGTTTTCTCCACTGAAAGGGGTATCCATGGGCACTTAATCACCCTTTTGCCACTGGAAGAGCACCTTAGAATGCCACCATTGAGTGCCTTTATAATGTATCCTGAGTTTACCAGAGCCTACCATAAACATAAATATGCAGGTACACCCTCCTAATGGTTTATGTTATCATTACTTTAAATAAAAATCTTTGCAAGGAACCAGTTGTAGCCCACTGTAAACAGTAGATATCAAATAGGTTGAGCTGAAAATAATGTTTAGAACAAGACATCATGATAATAGCAGATGTGCATTTTGTAAGGCACACTGTAAGTCCCATACAGGCTTTTAATATATGACATTTTAATGCATTTGGATGTATGTAGTAATAATACATAACACTGGTATAACTGGTATGGAATTGCAATTTATGATTGATGGTATCCCAGAAAGAATAATTTCATTCATTCAGCTTGTAAATAAGACCGTATGATGATAAACATGACACTTTATGCGCACCAAAAGATTCAACAGCAGGCATATATGGGCTGTTAGCGCTGTAGTGGTTTGGAGTTTGTAACTTCTATCTAATTTACAAAATGCCTCATTCTTTTTTTCCTTTCTTTTAAGATACACCCACCAGCTTCAGGCCATATTTAGTGATAAGGGACACACTTAAATCCATCTGGAAAAAGGAGCTGAGGAAGAACATCTAACATTACTTTGACATAATTTAACTTAATGTAACATGAAGTGTTTGTCATACAAAATGGCTTAATGTACCTCATACATTCACCACATCCACAATTATATTTCAAGTCCAAATAATTTGCACAATTTGCACCTCACACAAGAAAATTCATCTCTCCTGATAACTTAAGGTGGCTTTGAGTGTGTCTAGACTTAAGTCTCTCACATTCTTTAAAACCCCTAACAATAGAAATATGATTCATTTTCATTTCATGCTGAAATATTTGTGTAACAGCTCATACAATTCTTTACCAGCATTTATGCAATTAACAACATAGAGATGCTCAATGGCAACATTATTACAGACTGAACCATGAAAACCAAACAGCTCTCATTTGAAAAGGACAGATGGGTTGAATTTCTATCAAACTTTCAAACACAAAGTTTGTCGTAAATCAAAAGATGTACAGTGAAAAACAATCCATAGGCTGAATGGAATAAAGCTTTGAAGTTCCACTTTCCACAAGAGCTATGATAACATGGACAATATCTTGCTATGCTCTTACATTCCTTTACTCACGATCCAGCAGAGTGCTGTTGTTGCTCTGCGTCCCTGTATCTATGCGAAGTTTCATCAAGGACTTTGACTGATAAAGCCACAACAGCCCTTGTGTAGACTGAAATGTGACAATTCTTTTTATCTCAATCATGCACAACTAATTTTCTAAATTTCATGTGTCACAAGTTCCTGCACTTTTGAAACAAAATATGCAGTTTGTACAGTTAATGGATTTCAATCACTTGTCCTTCTGTATTTCAGGGACAATTTTCAGCCTCGTGCAAAATGTTTATTTTACTATCACAAAGCAAAGTAAATAGATGTGTGGATAATATTTAATGGCAAATATTTCTTCCCTTTCAGCTTGTAATCCAAGGCTACCTCCAGCAGCTCTCCTACCTCATCCCCACTAGTACTTACGGGTGTTGGAGCTGTAGTTGTAGACTGTCGTGGTGGGTGGTGGTGAGTCTGAGTCCACAGAGGCTGTATCTTCATCCTGGGAGCAGCCCGCCTGGATGGCCCGCAGGTAGCTGTGGCTGCGCGACCGGAAGCACGTGGGCGCAGGCAGATCCAGAGCCTCCACTGCCTGCGATTCTCCCTCACAGTATGGTACCGAGTGCCCAAAGCCCTGCCCGCATACCTGAAAGAACGTGTGCAGACTCACACGCTGAGGGCAGAGGGCAAACTGTGAATCATGCATTTCCTAGGCCTATACCCAAAGGTGGGAAAAGTACTCAAACACCAATGCAACAATTTATAACAATTCAAATGAGTGTTAGCAACAAAATGTTACAGACAATATTTTTACATTACTTTTGTAGCTGCTTTAGTTGAAGCTAGTTTTACATTTTTTGTATGAATTTAGGCAGTTAATCTCATCCCATGGGATGCCCCTACAAAGGATCACACAATGGGGGTTTATGAGGAGTTAAACAAGAGAAGAAAGAACAAAAAACTAATTTCCACTACACAGATTTATGGTAATTTTTCAATACAATTCTTGATTATATAACTATTGTATAATTTGACATCTTTGGGCTTCAGTCAGTTACTAAACAAAAAATAAAGTCAAAAGTCGAAAAGGTTTAGGACACACCGGCTCAATCTTTGGTAATTCATTGTATTTTGTATGCTTTTAATTTGATTATTAGGGAGAATCTTTTCCTAAAAAGCAACTATACCCATTAGATAAATGTAGTGGAGTGTGAAGTTAAATTTTTTCCTCTGAGCTGTAGTGGTGAAGAAGCAGGAGAAACATATAAATACTGAACATAATCAAGGTCTTCAAAATTGTACTTCTGATTGAATATTCCTGGCTTGAATAAAATTATGTAGGTATTTTTGGCCACATGCTGTAACCGTGCAAACTGTAGTAAAAAATTCAACACATATAAAAGCTTTTACAAAGTTGACGGTTTTGTTCTTGACAGTATAAAGATATTTTTGCAGCATTGTATGAGTTATTAAAAATAGCTGCGCTTCAGTATTCCTTTGCTGCTTGGACTCGTGTTGTCAATGCATGATGGGAATAAGCGGTGACACCCTGCACCATCTGAAACGTTTGATCAAGCAACATAAAAAGAAGTAGAAAAACAACCAGCAGTAGTATTTGTATGTTTGGCATTTTAGCAGCAAATGGGAATGTGTCGTGGGTGGTACGTAAACACGGATAATAATCCCTGAAGATCAACTCTTTCAGAATGTTTTGTCTGATTGACTTTGGCTTTGAATCTCTCAGTCAGGTACAAGTCGAGACTGATACCACTGTGTCTTTATAAAGAATGTTTGCATTAGTCTAGTGTGTGCTTTTTTATTTTTTTATCCCAGTCCAATCCTTCTGATGAAGATTTATAACAGGGTTCCCACAGGTTTATGTGGAGGCATATGTCCCAGTTTGACATTCTGCAAACACACTGAAGCATCTTTCCTATTCCAACAGCTTGTTCCCCGGCTGGCTGATACATACGGCATCTCAGCAGTGTCAGCACACATTATGTACACTTAAATGTTCTCTCACGGTGGCTTCAAACTTTCATTGCATTGATCTTTTTCACTTTTTACTCATCTTTTTATGGTCACTGGAGTCGATCCAAAATGATCTTATTAGCTTCTTCGTTTCATAAGGTATGAATATTTATATCAGAAAAAAATACATTAAATATTGCTGTCATGGCTCAAATTTACATCTGAATTCAACAGACGCATGAGGAAGTGCCGACCATATAATAATAACATGACAAGCTGCAGTGAAAGCAACACTGCAGCTTTGATAAGATAATCGACATACCTGAGTGCCCGAGCCTCTGCCCAGTGTGCCAGAGCATTGGCTGAAATCATTGTTCCTGTGGCGCGGAGGAGCCTCCAACGGGCTCACCAGGCAGTCTAAGTTATCAAGGCTCCGATTAGTCGACAACTCTTTCAGGGACGGCAGGGAGCTGTGGAAGTGAATATTATAATCAGCCTCCTGGAAGTCAGAGACCGGAACAAGTGAGGGGCTTCGTTTAATTGATGCTATCCAGGAGAAACTTTAAATAACACTTCTAAAAGTTCCCCTGAGCGTTTTTTAAAATCAAATATTATTGAGATGTGAGAATCGTGATATGTGCTAGGGGTTTAAAATAGCAGCACAGAGGAAACAATTATTCATTAATAAAAGGGATCTTTTGCAAAAACAGATATTGATATATCGATATCAGATATCGATTTTTTTTCCCAAATAGAACCCTTTTGTGCACTCCAATGAAATAAATCAAACTGTTGTTCTAATGGCTGATTCAGATTTTTAAAATCTTTTTGAATCATGTTTTCTTTTTGTGGTGCAGTAAAGGGAACATCAATGCAAACCGGTGTTGGTTTAATTTATTTCACAAATGTTTTAAAATCTGTTTTTGCAGATGAACTCTGACATGATTTCATAAATTGAGCTGATAATTGATCTATGACATTTCTGCGAACTTTCCTCTGTTCTGACTTGTCTTCAAGGCAACTGGTGTTAGTGAAAATGTGTGTGCACACGCAGCAACAGGGTGTGGTGGTGTGGTTATCATGAAAGATTTGCATGTAATGAAATCAGGGATTGAGGAAGCAGGTAAGAGTAAAGTACTAACACAGCACTCAGGGGACCTGTGAGGTAAGAGATGGAAAACAGGGGAAGAGAGGAAAAGTACCGGGAGGGTTAGGCAAAAATAGGCGGTGGGTAGTGGTGGTAGGGCAAGTGAAGGTGGGTGGAGGGCCACACTGCCTGCCTAAGGATGACACTGACCTCAGATGCTGCATAGAGCATGCACTCTGTAGTGGCGACCACAGATAATCCTCCCGCATGAGAGCGTAGCAACGAGGCCTGTCGGCGTGGATGTAGGAGTGAAACACATGGAATAATTTCATCTCCTACTGCTTTTGTACCAAATAAAGATGATACTATATGTCATTTCATACCGCCTCTCATTAATCCAATAGATTCTATCAGCCTGTTTTTATGAAGTGCAGCTGCAAAATTATTTGTGACCACATGCTGCCACCTGCTGACTATCTTTGGGGACATGTGGAAAATATTCCCACAATTTTAACAATAAATCCCCCTTGAGTGCCTTTTTAAATATCAATGAATGTAAAGTAAAAGAGCACAAACACAGTTATGGTAAAACAATGAGCATGATAATCAAGGTCATAATTCCAGTATGATGGATTGGAATTTCTATGCTGTGGGACTCACTTGCGTGGAGGTGGAGGTGGTTGCTGCTCACTGAGGGAGTGCTGTGTGGCCTTCAGGTAGCTGTGGCGACGGGCAGCGGATTTGGGGGAAGGTTTGGGGCTTCCCTCAGAGTCCTCGCTGTCTTCTAGGTCTCCCATTGCTTTCACATAGCTGCCACTGCGCATCCTTCGACACGGGATCTCAGTTCCTCTGGCCCGGCCACGACCCAGAGTTCCTGCCCAGTCCCCTAATGGAACCTGGAATATGAAAACACAATACATTACATGCTGTTGTGGATCTCTTAAACCATGCAATGCAACTACTCAGGTATACACTTCTGGAACTATGTGTATTTCATGGATTGTGTGCAGCAATGGTATTTAAAAAAGGGAAAATCTACAGTGTGTATAAACAGGATAAAGCCTATATTGCAAACAAAATAAGGGTCAGTGTAATTAAATTATCAAGTAAAAGAGGAAATATATTCAAGTGCTCAAAACTGATCAATAAAGCAACAAACCTCAGAGAAATTATAAAAATAGGCATGCAAACTTACAAAGAATGATGATGAAGATGAATACTCACTGGCCCTCCTACCTGAAGGAACTGTTGCGCCAAGTCTTGGTGGCATGACTTTGATTTAAGAAGGGTCCTGTTGACTGTAGCAGAGCCCTTCTGCAACACTTGCCTGGCCTGGCTGAGGGTGAGAGTGGACCAGGAGCCCCTCTTCACCAGCGTATCATCCTTACTTCTGTTGGTTCTTCCCTCCTCGTCCTTGGATCCTACCTGTGTCGCCTGGCAAGCCAGAAACTTGAGGTCACTGCTGCTTTTCGAGGTCTTGAGAGTATGTGCAGAAATGGTGTTGTAGCCCTGTGGGATATGTCTGGCTTGGCTGTCTGACACCGCTCTGCCAAGAGTCATCATGCTCAACGGGTTGCGGTAACCTACAGCAATAGTGCCAGCTTTGGTGGTGTCAGAGTCCAGGGCATCGTCTGAGCTCCAAAGGCCTAATGCATTAGGCCTAGGTCGCAGCTTTGGCACCTCAGTTTTAGCCCTGTCTTTACTCTTGCTCCTGCGGGATGGTCTCCCACCATCCTCACCAGCCGACATAGTGCCACTTGTTCCTCCAGCAGATCGCCCATTCAAGCTGCCTTTGAGTGCAGAGTTTTCCAGGGACTGGGACTTGGCAAACAGCTTCTGCACAGAGTGCATCAGGTGGCGAATGCGTCCTGGGCTCTCACTGCGTTGCTTTGACATGCGTCCTCTGTGAAACTGCAGCGTACTGAAGCCATCACGCTGCAGGGGCAGGTGCCTCTCTAGCTGATCCAAAAGGTTGGAGGGTAACCGATTCATCTTGGCTGCTGCTGCAGATGAAATGGTGGCTGATCCGCTGGTGATCATTGAAGCGCCAGTGAGGCCCAGGCCCAAGCCCATGCCCATGGACAAGGAGTTGGACAGTGTACCCGTCCTGCTGCCCTGCCCTACTCCACCACCACCAGCCATACAGGCCTGTGAGCAGTCAACCTGCTCAGTCTGGGGGGTGAAGTGCAGACGAGGGAAGGTGCTGCTGTTGGACATCTGGCTGAATGGCAGCAGGCAGTCCGGGGGCAGGGCGGTGGGGCTGGTGGGAGTACACTGGTGGAGATGGGGGTCCAGGGTGCCATAGTGGTTTATGGTAGGGCTCAACAGAAAGGAGCCATGAGGGTCAGAGGTCAAAGGACACAGAGGCTTCTGGGTGCATCCCGCTGGTTCACACGAGTCGGACAGGTGACGGCTGCGGTTGGCTCCTAACCCTTTCATGGTGGCTGAGATGTCGTCCTTAGAACATGTCTCCAATCAGCATGGGTCTACTGACCTGAAGGCCTCATCCTGCGACATAGAAGGACACAGAAATGATTAGCTATTTTGTGATTCATTCTGAAAGTTGTGTAGGAGTTTATCAAAAGGAAACTTTTAAAACTGTAACAACACTTCTGGGCACACTCCCGTCAGATTTTTGGTTATTTTCTCTGATTAACCACAGTTTTATCCTTGTTTAGTGGCCAGTTCTCTGAGGACTTTTATATAAAAATGTACCAGTGTTGTCTCTTTATAGAGATTAAAGTTAACAGTGCATGACCGTAAAACAGCAATTTGTGTACAATATAAAGGCTCAGAGGGAGAGTTCTGCACATCAATACTTAAAGCTAATGAAAACATCAGAGTTAGAGCCCATTTAGAAGTGTTTTTCTCAGTGTGCCCTTGAATTTACAGAACAGTAATTGAGCTAAAAAAGACATTATTGTTTCTGCTGTGTGGTGCATTTCACAGAGGCAGCATAACACAGCCAGCAATGTGGGGAACTGAGCTATTGTCCTCTCCTTTATGTTACCATATAAGTTGATTCACACAACAAACCACCAGGTGGAGCACCAGTAGCAAGTTCACAAGGGACACATTTAGGTTTGGGGGAAAATACATTTGTCCAGGTTTGCTAAATCATATGTGTATGAATTATAAAATCAATCCTCCTGCATGATATAAAATTGAATTAATATGTTCTGATTCTTAAAGGCAAACAGTTGAACATAAAAAATATTCTTGCTCAGTTTTTCTTTGATTTACTGTCTCCATCATGCTGCCAATAAACGGATAAGAAAGAAAGAAAAATGGAACCACAAGGGTGAAAACGAATCCAGACAGACAAAATCACTTATTATTCTATCTAAAAAGGCCCATTCAGTTTACTGCATGAACTGTTCCATCCGAGCAGGAAAACAGATAGCTCAAGGCCCAATCTAAAGCGGCACAGTGATGTACGGCCTAGAGCTACTCCGCTGACAATGCATAGGAGAAGGACTGTGACTCATGCATGTAAATGAGCTTTATATTCAAGGAGCAATATTTGTTCCAAAGCAGGAAATGAACCCTCATTTCTACAAATGATTTTTTGATGCTACACCATCCTCTCCAATCCACTTACTATGTGATAATATGGGGGACACAGTCTCCACTAATGATCTCTGAAAACTGAAGAATTCTGGGGCAAAGGCAAATATTTTAAAGATGTTTTGTCAGTGGCTGAAAGCTGAACTCACTCTGATAAAACTTCACTTAACTGTCCTGTCCTATCTATCTACTGTATGTTGTAATTCATTTACAGAAGGGCTCCTTGTTTTACGGAACATTTTGAAAACATATCAGCTGACAGGTGGTAACAGCTCTAATGTATAGCTAAAGGTCACTTTCTCACTGCTTTACTGGGATAAAACTAAATCTCATGTGACCTGTCGGTCAATATGTTTCCAACAAAGTCATCTGTCAACTACTGTATATGCAAAGGTTTCATTTACACTGGGGACGCTGGGAACATTACCAGTTCTGCCCTCCAACACTCAAACACATAACTGGTTAAAAATATGTTAAATAATCACTTGCACCAAGAAATGTTAACCGACAGATGAGACTTTTTTATTTTGATATGTTGTTATGCATTTTTTCCTGCTGTAATTATCTACTCTCATCTCATATGATCCCCTCATTATATTGCCTAAAATCATATTATGTTGAAGATCTTACAGCCTCATCATTCAGTAACATGCTGGGAAGGCTTTGGGAACAATTGCATACTTAATACATATGTAATTATGATATTGGATGACTGAGAACCTTCATCAACATGTATTCTGGTAAAGTTAAAGAAAAAAAAAGATATAATTAGATTACAGATAGATTCAGAATAAAAGGTTAATTCAGTTGAATTGATTTAATCAAATATACTTGCAAAGATTAAATACAAGTTATTTTATTGCTATTTTTTTCATTTGCATATGTTTGGTATTGAAGTAATCCGAAAGGTGTGAAGAAAAGTGTGAAACCTGGATTTCATTATTGACTACATCTTTTGAGAGGTAACTGGTGACTCTATTGGAAACCATTTTTAAAGTAATCCTGTGAACATCTTTATTAATTAATAGCCTTTTATTTTGAAATAGATTGCCCTTGAAAATGACTTGAAAAGACCACAAAAAGTGTAAAAGAGTTTAGACCTGGCTTATATTAAAACATAACTTGTGACCTGTTTTCTGTACCAAGTATAGGTTTACTTAATTACATGAGTGAGCTATAAGCTAAGTTAAATCTGTCATCCCCAGGAAGGAGACATATTTAACATATATGTTAAGAAAATTAACACTACAGCAACAACAACCAGAGTTATTGAGATTAAGTGTTTGTATCTGTGAGTGATGGGCACATGATAGGGTTGATCTTTGGCCAGGATTTAATCTTTAATTTAAAATCTGTGAAGCTGCAGCACTTTGTTATATTACTTGGTACTGAGTTCAAAAATGTGTTGCTCTAATAGAGAGGGCTGATTTAACAAACTCAGAAGATCTGTGCTGTATTACACAGTCACCTCTGTTGGTTGTCCTCCTATTATCTGAGTGCAGTGTTATGAACTCTCTTAATGGAGGAGAAGCGAGAGTCTTGAGATTGTCAGTGGCATTATCTAAGCCTGTATCTCCCAGCCACTTTTCAACTCAAAGTGATGCCCTTATGTATGTAATACATATTTTGAGTCTGCTATAAAGGCAAACACTGTGGCCTAGCTGACTTGACCCCAAGTATAGAAACACATATAATGCAATTCTGAGCAAATGAGGGCAACAGATATTTAAGGGCGGCTGTCTCCTCTTATTCTATCACGGTCGTCAAAGCCCACTATGAAGAGACAGTAATAGTGCATCAAGGTTATGAAAACTCATAATTCACACAGCAGAAATCCATGCTGCATTAAATTCCTTCTAACAGATGCTGTCTGTATCACAGTGAAGTGACTCACGGATCAGTCAATGGTAAGAGCCCAGCTCCCACAGCAAGCATGAAATCTTGCCTGGGAGCTGAATGTGGACTGTTAACTGCACACATTTATATTCCACTGTGTTGGCTTGCCACTTCTTACGTCTCTCTGACCTCCCATACAGTCTCTACAGTGTGAGAGCAGCCACTTATCTGAGTCAGTGTTCCTGGATGGGCACAGTGATGTGCTGACAAATACACCAGCAATTTTACAACAGTGCAGCCTGCTGCAATTCATCCACCCGAAGCTGACTGTAGCCCCACGTGTTCATGTCCTGTAGGCGCCACTGCTGACAAACTGACACACACCTACACACTGGCACACCAACACACACTGACACACGCAGAAACGTGATAAGCGCCCACCCACCCGTCCAGCACACCAACGAAACCCTGTCAAGTATTGAGCATCACAGGGGTAAGATGAGATAGAAATAATGTTCACAGTTCATGTGATTCTGTCACAGGTTCAGTGCATCTGTCTGTCTGTGTGATGGTGGCCGGCAGGCTCTTACATATTCACAAGGTGAATAAATCCTTGGACTGTGTGTGATGTCATAAAGTATATCTCTGCCTCAAAAACGCACACACATCATAGTGCAGCAATAACCATCTGTGGGAATTATCTCTTGAACATTCACTGAGTGACAGGAGTGTTACGTCTCTAACACCAGCAGCTACACGACAGCAGAACCTGCATCGTCATGAACGGCACCCCGAATGATCTCATACATAAGTGCCATATTGGTTGCAGTTGTAGTCCGCTTATGTACCGCAGTGAGTGATCTTAGAGTTGTTTGTGTATTCTGGGCCTGTGAGGGTCATTTGGAGGGCAAAAACTTACGCAAGCATTAAATTGATGGAAAATCACAATCACCATTAAACATTATGGAAATTGAGATTTGACAAGCGTAACCTTGCTGTGGCAGATTGTGTCTACAGTGAAGAATTATGCAGCATGTCACAAAACACATTTTACTTACAATATGGCATATGTTAAGATATAAAGCATAAACAAGAAAAACACTGAAGATACCAACAGACAGTTAGGCTTGAATTAAAAGGCATCTCTAAAAACACAGGGGGCAGCATATCATCAGACAAACAACTGTTGCTCTTTGCTAGCTATCCTTGGCTGTAGCTAGCTTCTGTTAGCTAATAAGCTGATGGCTCAGTTTGCCGTGGAGCCAGTAGCCCTAGAGTTTGTCTAGACCAGCACCTCTGATCACAGGGGGGGCCACCACAGGAGACAAGGCCAATCTCAACTGTTTTTTGTTGCCACCAGCCACCAAGAGGTCAGTTTGACAACAGGGAAACAGTACAGAGGTGATTTACAGTAGTTCTGTCACAGATTATGACAAGACATGGCAGGCGGGGATGGGAGAGGTGCGCAGTGAGAGAGAAACAGTCAGAATATTATAACATAATACTCTTTGAATTGAGGATTAATTTCGACCAAACAAGTTGTGATTGTGGAAAGAGTTAACGAGGCAATCAATCTTCACTCAGTTTGGTAAAAGAGAGATGCTTGAATTCAGCAGATGTATTGTTGTATTTTTCTGCTAAGTAAGGAAAATAGAAGTAAGACTATTTAATTTCTTTACATAATATGAGTTTATTTCGTTCATTTATTGTGCCAGCAGTTATATCTCCAAGCTAAAACTTGCCTCTTGCCAGTACAAAGTGGTATTGCCAGACAGGACAGGCCAGGGATAGCTGGTTAGCACGCTTACTTCAGTAGACACCTCTGCAGCACGTGTCTTGGACACTCACTAATGTGGACATAATGTCAACACTGTTGTTTCTTCACACACTGTTGATAATGTGAGTAGACTTTTTGAATGTTTTAAACTGAAATTCTGGCCATATCTTACAAATTGCTCCTTTCAAGCTCTTGTTTAAACACAGAGAAAGTAATGTGATAAATTATGTATGTGGATGTGAAGCTACAATAAATTATGAGAACAGTATTAGAACAGTTTCTGTCTTTACTAATTTTATAAACCACATTATATCTCCCTGAAAACTGGACTGGAATAACCCTGTAGGGGCTACTCTAAGACTCTTCAGATTCATACGATGTACAGACAGTGAGTATTCTCTTATAATAACTAATAACAATATCATACAGTTTTATTTTACAATAGATATTTACATATCATTTTCTAAATGGGTCGTCCAGCCACTATCTGCAACCAAATCCTCCCACTCACAAATCATGTAACAATGTCTTTTCAGAAGCTGGAGTAGACTCCACTCCACCATCACTACTTACTACTAATAATGTCTGAAGAACTAAAACTGGATGGTTGATCCACTTGGGCTTTTAAAAAGCATAGTGATGTCTCAAGCTTTAACATACAGTATGTTACAAGGAAAACTTCTTTCCTTATCAGAGTCTGAGTAGGTCAGAATGAGAGTGCTGTAGAAGAGGCCTGCAGTGAACAGAAAATACATTTGAACAGTGATTAGAATTAACATCTTCTCCCAGTTATTCTATCAAATGTGGCATCACAAGATAAAAATGGTTTGGTTTCCTGAACCCGAGATTAAATGAGTATTTTGAGCACAATGGTTGAAAATTCTGCTTAAGATACAGTACTGATTCATTTGTTTGTCACAAAACGTGATTAGTGTCTCGAAACTGACATTTTTATGATATAGGGGTCGTCAGATACCAAACCCACAACTCATTTATTACAGTGAAGTAGTCCTATTATGCTGGCTACAACTATAAACTGTGCATATTGGGCTTATGTGACTATCTGAGATCTGGGACTTCTTAGTTGGCTCCTACACAACGCTGCTTTCACATGTTATTATGTAGGAAAATCAAAGCCAGATGACAAACAATAAACAAGCACAAAATGTTATCGAGGCTGCAGCTTTGCAAGTGGAATAATTGTTTTTGTTGGAAGACGTTTGAGACTTTCCAACTACTTTGTAGTTATGCAATGGTGTTTCTAGAGCTTGCGCTGACAATAAAAGGAGCCCAGTGGGACGTAATAATATTTATAGTATCCTTTAAGCTATGCATCAAATTTTCAGCTGTCAACGTAGAGATGTTCTTGATAATTAAAGCACTCCAGCTGAATAGATACTGTCTGTTGCTGGGCAAGGGTGTATAATTAGGTATCGTATTTTTAATTCCCTCCCTCTGTAGCTGTCTGTGATGTTCCATTTTTTTGTGATTTGGTTGCACCGGAGAGCTTCAGTGCATTCTGTTAAAAATAAAACACTGAAATCAATTAAACATGAGCCACAGAACACGAATCAATTAGTCACTTACATCAGTTTTTAAGATCCTAATAAATAACAGCCATGAAATGTGTGAAAATGAAATGATGTGTTTAACTTAGTCATGAAAGCATTAATGAAAAATCAATACTCCCACAAATCAATACAAATGGACTGATCCAAAGTCCTGCATGCAGACTATAAAAATAAAGAAAATTGAATTCTCAAGTTTTTTTTCCAGCTCTTTACTGTGGTTAGACTTCATTATTTGAATGTGGAATCAGTTTTTACCAGAGCCTCCCTGACAGCACTGACTTCATTAAGTCAAACAAAGATAAAGGAGTGTGAAGTCTCTTTGATGATACTTTGTGGGCTTCTTTTGGTAAAGTTAAAGCCGAAAATATGTGAAATGAAACATAATGAATACATTGGGGATATTTTTATGCAGAACTATGAAATTTAACAAATTGGAGCTCTGCTCATAAATGTACTTTGACAAAACAATCATACTCACAGGGCCAGTGAAATCACTGCTACTTTGTCAAAACCCCCCACCATTGGCCCGTTGGGAGGTGATGTCACGTAGCCCAACGCTGACATACAGCTCCTGTTAGATCTACACTAGGCCCACTAACAAGCAGAACCAAGAGTTGCTGCGCTGCGTCCCACAGAGCCACCAAGCAGGCCTGTAATAAATGTCTCCTGTAGCTGTGCATTTCCCCTTTAGCCTCCGGTGATGAGCACAGGGAGCTGAGAGACGCTGAAGAAAGAGAGAGGTATTGATCTGGGTCTCGCTCCTTGTTTTAAGGGTGAACATACAGCTGCTGGGTATTGGCTTTTACAGTCTCCTTCAATAATCACCTTTTTTTCTCATTGCTCCTCCTGGTCATCCACTCTCTTTCAACCATTTGTACAGTATGTTTACACTCCAGTCCACTACAGTTAATCAACTGTGCATCTTTTAAATCCCGTCGTTTATCTGTCCTTGTTTTAACCCCTAAACCTAACAATGTAGACTCATTTCAGATTCAATAATAGTTTGTTTGATAACCCCAAATATCTCTCTCTTCCTTTATGCTACAACAAGTACAGGGTCCATGTTTCCAGTATTAACACTTTGGATGAGCTATCCGTTATCCCCACTGTCTGGTGAGAATCTTCTAATGGCTTGTTTCAGTCACAAAGTTATGTCATCGGGTCTTCCTGTCGCTGAAGCAAGTGTTGTTTTTGGCTGTTGCAAGTGTTATTCTCTTCCAACTGAGGATAGCGAGAACAGCAAGGCTCATTTGGATTATTAAGATCTTGAAATTTCTTTTTACCTTCCATTATGGAATCTCCATGAGCCTTTTTAATGATTGATCAAGAGTAAAGGAACAGTTATTTAAGGAAATACACCTCTTCATCCAGCTCTGGCAGAGAAGAGCCAGATCCAGATTCTCTGGAGGAATAAACACCCAGAGTCACATCAGATTCTGCTCTGATCCGGAGCCATTCACACAAGGGGATGAGATTACTGTTTATCCTTTGGCATTAAAAATATTGTAAAAATGTATCTTCACTCCCATTTATCAAGCTGACTGCAGCAGCGGTCCTCAGAGGTGACCTTCATTGTTGGATGCTATGTACTATAATGTTTGACTGCTGACAGGAGCTGGAGGGGAAATGTACTTCATGAACATCATGTTACAGAGAGGAGAGGAGGAAAAATTAGAGAGAACTCTGTTGAGTGCTGACTTCAATGAGAGGTTGACCTGCATTCAAACGCACAGACACATACATCCTTGGTGTGTGTCTTTGCTTGCTAACGTATGGCTGATACAGTAAAGTAACCTGGCTGTTTGGGGTGAATAAACACTCTGTGAGTAATGCAAATAAACACAAATGATTCCAGACTTCCTTCCTCACTCAACAGGCAACCAAATGAAACATGCCATCCCCTAAAATTAAGGATTTCTCTGGGTTTGAACATTGTTGTAAAGTATACAACTGAACAATATATATTACAAAGGTCTAGTCACTTGAAGACATTTTAAAGCAGAAATCATACATATAAGTTACAACCAGCAGCTGGTGAGCTCAATTTATCACAAAGACTGGAAACAGGGGGAAATTGCTAGCCTGGCTTTATCCAAAGATAACACAATAGCAGCTCATTAATTAACACATTAAATCTCATTTGATTCATCTGTCAAAAACTGAGGTGTTTTTTTTTCAGGCTTGAGATCCAGATTATTTCTTGGATGAGACCAGTTATTTCTTGAAAATAGTAGGACACATAACCTCCCTTCAAAAAAAGAACTTTCTTTTTTACACTTTGGTATTTATACATATTAAACAAACAAGATTAAATTCAGCTAGTGTTTTTGCTAAGCTAAGCTAAGCTAAGCTAAGCTAAGCTAAGCTAATCAGCTGTTGGCGGTAATTGTATGTTAAACAGAGAGTCGATGGATAGTTAACAGAGGGGTATTGATCTTCTCATCTAACTCTCCGCAGGAAAAAAAAAAAGTTTAATTATTCCTTTAGTGTTGATTGAGTGCAGGTGACACTTTATGTATTAGACTATTTGAGCTATAATAAAAAAATATTCCATATATATGGAGGCAAAACAATGTTTTGGGGTTATTTCTAAGAAAAATATAAAAAAGTATGTTTTTTTGTGGCCAGTAGCCCTGTAACTAAGCTAACTAGCTGCTTGTACGCACAAGATTGGTGCCAGTCTTCTCATCTAATACTCTCAAAATGTGATACTTTCTTTAACATGACCAAAAAAAGACAAAACCCTTAAATGCACATCCATTACCCACAAAAAAAACAATACACCCTCCTCAGTCTCTTCTGTTTCTGTGCTGCTTAAAAATTCCAAGTCCATAACCTGGAGGGTTTAACATCACGTGTACAAATTTGAGTTACACAATGAGACTTATTTCTGTTTCTATTGTTCAAGGATTATCAGCACAATTGAGAGTCCAAAAAGCCGGAGGCTAAAGATACTGAGATATAATGGAGTGAGTCTGACAGCGTAGCAGTATATATCCAACATCCAACATCCAACCAACCATTCATTCATTTAAACAACATTTATACAGGCAAGAAGCTTTATCTAGACATTTTTCTCTGTAGAAGGGATGTGACTTCCAAGTGTTGGTCAAACACGTCAAAGGAAGAGGCAGAGGTTGTTAAAATGGTCAGAAGAAAGAATCAACTGTACTCGTTAAAACAGTGGGAACTTCATATCTATCTGTTCTTTCTATCTACAGTGGAGCTGCAGATGTACACAGTTTCTTTTAAAAATGACTCTATTCAGGTTGTAGATAAGACCTGAAGACTAACCCGTTAATAATGTGGGGCTGCTTTGCGAATGTTAGTATGGTAAGACTATGGGGAAGACAGTCAGCCAAGCATGCTTTACATTAAAGCACAGGCTGGAGCAGCTGACAGCTTTCATCCTGCTCCCCTGTATTTACTTTAAGTAGAAGCTATCCAACACACCTGCTTATCTCATTCACTGCCTGGCTTGTCAGGGAGCTGAGGGAACTTTGTTGATGGCATGCATGCACGCCTTCAAAAAAATCTGAAAGCATCTTCCTTTCACATTGTTGAGCACGGGGGATGTTTCTCGCAAAATGTGACGCCTGCTGAAATATTCAGAGCTAGGAGCATTTGGTGTTCATAGGATTCTCATCAGTGCTTTGCCCATTAAAGCGATCCCAGTGCACCGCTCTCCCTCGTTCACCACTGCACGCACTGAAGTGTAATTAGAGAGATAGAGAGAGAGAGAGAGAGAGAGCTAGAGAGAGAGAGAGAGAGAGAGAGAGAGAGAGAGAGAGAGAGAGCGGCTGCACTTTTCCCTTGGGCCATTTACTATCCTCACTGTACTGCTGCTGGTTCCTCTCTGCATGTTTTCATTTGGCAACATCTTGTGCCAGCACTTCAGCGCTGCCTGACCACAGCGATTCAGTTCAGTGACTCTGCAAGATTGAGTGCATGGCACGGGTTAACATTTATATGTTTAATTAAAAATAGAGAAAAGGCTGTAACGCTAATATTGGCCTAATGGATAGCCATGCAATAATGTGGGAATGTCAGGATGTGTAAATTACTACCATGACTTGCTAGTGAGATTAGAATATTAATAAGATAATAGGCCTCAAATCAAAAGGCAAAAATTCGAGGTTTGAAAAGAAATGCGTTTTTGTGGCAGAAACAGCAACAGCAGCAACTGTAGCAGCAGCTGTAGGGTGGGTGAGAGGAGCTGTGAACTTCCCTCCCTGACAAAATGACTTTGACACTGTATTGGTCTCAGGCGAAACAGGACATAAAGCAGCCAATAAGCTGCGTGTTGCGCGTTAACCTCTGCAGTCATGTGCTGTTGTGTCATACATCCTAAGCATGCACAGCCCAGTGTATACACTGTTAAAACACGCTATCCATATATCCAGCGCAGCCACAGGGCCCCCATGGAATTATTGCATGCTATTTGTTAGTAGCTGCCAGGGTGAATCCTCCACCAGTGCTCGTTTAAAATGCTGTCAAAGCTTTAATAGTCCCGGGGGCTCGGGCTTAGAGAGGAAAACGCTTCAGTCTACTCTGGAAACAGAAAAGGCAGTACAGACAATGCTATGCCACAGGAAGTAGTACAATTGCTTTGTTTGAGTTTTGAACTAATCTGCTGTCTGGCACCGTGCTCTGCACAACTGTATCTTGCATTTCTAACCCATTTTCAAACTATTGAGGTCAATTCTTTTCAGGCTGGATTAAATCTGTCCATCTGATTGGGGGCTCTGTGTGGTTTATCTCGTTCAAAGCAATCTGACCCCCCAGAGTGCTGGACTTTCTCCAACATGCAGCAGGAAAGTGAGCTTAACGCATTTAATCTCATGTACATAAAACAAAAAACATGATCCTTGTTGCTTGTGTCCACTCATTTCAAGCCCGCTCTGAGTTTCATTCATGAGGACAAAAAGGATTCCAGACCACAATTAACATGATACAAATCTGAACCACATTAGATACAAAATAAGGTTAATCTAAAACAGTATGCCGCATAATTGATCGACTGTGTGTTTATTCAAACACATAGAGCAACATATTGCTGTGTCTGGGGTCTGCAGTTGCATTACCATAAACCACAGCAGCTTCAGCTACTTCCTATAGCAGCCCGGGGTGTCATAGTAAACGGATTTCTCAGAGATGGTCCAACGTAAATCCTATGGGAGGTAAGATCAGGCAATCCTCACAGCAGCTGTCCCTCGCCACGCAAATTGGCTCCAGCACTAAAAACAAAACGAAATTAATATGCTGTTTTGCTCTCTGTGATGTGAACGGATTAGAGCATCCAACGGTATCAGGATTTAGGATTCAGCGCGTACTACACATGACCAGGCAGCGCGGTTCAACTGCAGCAGCCATGGTCAGGCAGGGTAAAGCGGAGGGCTGGAGGAGGAGCGTATCTGTCCATTAAGAGCCACACTTAAAGAGGAGAAGAGGCTGTTGTGAGGATTACACCAAGGTCATATTAAAAATGCGTGGATATTATTTTTTTTCCTACAAAGGGCTGCAAAGTGGTCTAATTAGAATGAACATCAAAGCAATGAAGCCAGCAATGAACGTAATAGGATCAGGAGAAGCCACGGGATCACATTTATAACTGTTAGTACTGAATACATCGCAGCGTGCAGTCTCAACATGGAAAGTTATTCAATCATTTGGGCAAATGTCAGGAGCAGAATCCAGAAAGGTGAAATACATTTTGAACTGGCTTTTAAAAAACTGAAACACAGATGACAAAATGAAAATGAATCAACATGCTTTTAACTACGGATAGACCAGTTATTGGGGATGATATTACATTTTTTTCTGTGCTTCAAATCAATGTCCTGCCCACAACAATATCTGATTGGTTACACATCACAGGTATGCGTGTAGTCTACTGTTTTATTCTGAATGTAAATGTGCAACCTTTCCAGATTACAAAGTGATATTTTGTTGTCATATTCCTGTATCTTGGAAATCTGCCAGTAATGAGTGAGTGTAAGTGGTGAGTAACTTAATCAGGAGTTTAAATTCAGGGATTTTCTTATGTTTGGACATTGGATTTATCTTTCCCTCATCCATCTGCATCGAGCATAGTGCCAGTGGAGTTGAAAGACGAGTCTCTATAAATCAGAGAGCTATCCGTTATGTGTTCTGTGACAAAATCATCTGCCTTCAATGAGGAAGAGGATACTTAAAATGTGGGCAGTACATCTGACTGCTTGGCGGACACAACTGCAGGACTTCTGGCCAAAAAAACAGAAAAACTGAGCATCAGACACATTCAAAGAAATATTTCTGAACAGTCACTGCCGCTAGTGGATGAGGCAGGCCATTTCACCAGCTGTGAGAGCAGGCTGGTGTTACTAAAGGACCCTCAGGGCGATGGAGATTCAGCAGGGGGAGCATTGGTCATAGCTGGGGCTGGGACAAGCTTGGGGCTGGAGCGAGGCACAATGACCAAGGCTGTGGTTCCACACTTCCTTTTAGCCATTAACACTCTGTCCTGTCTTCTGGATGAGGACTCTGCATGATTAGAGGATGTTGCTGTCAAAGGAACATGATAATTCAACTCTTTCTTCTATGAGATGCTGATTGTTGTGCTGGTTAGGAAGAGGGATGCTCTGAGATCTTCCCTGTATTTGTGTTGAAGAGTAATCATGTCCAGCCAAACAATGACTAAGTTATGATACAACACACTGCATGGCAACGGCAACATGCTCGGCCAAATTTTAAATCCTACTATGAGTGACACCAAGTCCAACACGCTAATGACCATCTAGTTAATTTATCATCCACCTGCTCCTTGTCAGTGGCCAGAGGTGTGGGGAGCTTTCAAATCCTGGAGCATCTTACACACATCCGAGCTCGAAGTCTGGCTAGCACATTTGCTAATCGGGGAATTTTCTACAAAACAGTGCAGCTCGGAATTCGCCAGATTGATCTTGACAATAGGATTCCTAAGCGGCAGAGGCTGAAAGACATCACCATCCACAAATTCTCAGAATGCCCCATAGAAACCTGTTAGCAGGCTGGAGGCTGACACTGAACACTCTGCCTCACAGTGCACGTCTCACAGATGACGCACTGTATCTCCATCTTGAGAGAGTGCTGGGAGTATTTCCATTGCTATTGCTGCCATCTCACTCCTGACAAAGCTGATCAGTCGGTGCTCTCCTGCTGGTCGGTGATCCGATGCGTGCTTGACACCAAAGGACATGAAGCAGAGTAAATGTGGATCAACGGCAGCAACCAAGACGGGGTATGATGGGCAGCGTTTAGCCAGAGCAGCGTCAGACTAATTCATCCCTGACTATGCTGTCATCTTGCAACTGAGATGAGTGGCTAAGCCTATGGAGCGGGCGAAGTGAAAATAGAACATCTTTCTGTGGGTTTAGATGCTGTTTTTGGGCTTCGAGCAGCTGGAGGTTAAGTTTATTTTACACAGCTATTTCTTCTTTTTTTTTTTTTTTTTTTTTTACTTTTTTTTTTTT
>OMLP01005345.1:15682-31866 GCA_900302685.1 Spondyliosoma cantharus | reverse complement strand
TTTCTTCTTTTTTTTTTTTTTTTTTTTTTTACATTTGTTCTTTCTTCCCTGCTATTTTGAAGAAGGAGGCGTATTATCCAACATATAAATGCATCCAGGGTCACATTGTTTTTCATTCACTTTAGAGATTTCAGTGGCGAGACAGAGTTTATTGGCAACAGCAAAAGGGACAAGTCTGCAAATGTAATCCTAACTGTGTCACACACCAGCTTGACTCATTCTCAGTTATATATATATTCACAGCTCATGATGTGCCTGCCAACACACTGGGATTATAGTACAGTAGAGCATCTACATATTTAACTTCCATCAGTGATGAAGTGGAGGGCTGCTCCATTAAGAGTGGAAGGGAATACAATAAGAATTAATAACAATAAAAATTATTACAGTTTCACTCTTCTTTTGTGAACAGTCTGACATCTTAAATCCACAGTCAACAATGTAAAGTACTGTACATGTGGGGATACTGCTGGGTCTGAAAGTATTTCTTCCAACTGTGAAGACCATGTAGGAATTAAAAAATAAAATAAAAAATACTTTATAAACTAAACCACATTAGATGCTGTACACATACAGCACTGCATGGTGATATTCCATTTCTGTTCCTGTGAAATTGCATTTCAGTTGGTTTAATATGTCAAATACTTCATTACCCATAGGCCGATGGGCTGTTACTATGGCAACGCCACAGTCCACACTGCAAAATTCTTCTGGCCAAGGAATTCTATAGTCGAGCATTCACTCCTGCCACAAATGCAAGTGCACCCTGTCTGACATGGCTAAGGATGAAGAAAAATAGTGTCTTAGAGGGAGAAAATCAGCTGAGATCAGCGTAGGTGGAGCAGTGCAGTTTAACTGGTGTTCACCTCGGTAGAGCTGCCAGGTGCAGCATTAATTACAAAAGATACAGGGTTATGGTGTGCTAGGTATTGTCAGAGGATTTGAGGATAGATGTAATGATCAGTGGCTTACGTTTTAGTTATAACATGGCACATAATTAAGAATATTTTGCAGTCAAAAATAAAGTCACCTTGAAAAAAAAAACAGTGACTGTCTAGCTTATTAATAATGGAAGTCCATCATGTTGGAACGCAGTCTACACTTAAAATGACACTCATGATTATAACAAATGCCCTTTAATAATTAATGGATTGCCTACATGTTTCAATAAAGCTCATCAAGATCATTACATGACACACTAATTCAATCAATTATATATATGGCAGCAAAATACAAGTTATGTTAAAAATAGAAAAAAATAAATAAAACTTATCAGATAACATGCCTTCAGTTTTACCACATTTTACTACCCATGACAACAACAGATTACCAAGAACCGCAATCCAAGTAATAAGATTTACAGAAATATACTTGCAGTGGCTCTCACAGGACATGTCACTAACACATCTAAATACCAAATCTGCAAAATACTAGAGAAATGTTTATATCTATTATTTCACATATCATGATATAATCTTAACTTGATTTTTCAAAATGTATTGTTACTAGTCTTATAAGGGAGAAAAGAGGTCTGTATGTAAATATCAGAAAAGCTTCTTTTCATCAGAGCCAGACGCATTTGTTTGACAGCAGCTGGCAGGCTGAGCACCAGCAGGGGAACAATAGAAAAACTAAGCAAACTTGTGCAGTTCTTTACAATCCATGGGCAGACAGTGTGTTGTTAGCAGTGCTATTGTAGAGTAAGGACCACACCATAATCAGAGCGAGGTGACATTTTCAGTTATGTTTATAAGCTATGTAACGTGCCTCAGCTGATTGGCTGATTAGCTACTAAGACTTCAAAGTGATAGTCGTGTACTTCATTTGTTTGCTTGATCACTTGTTCAACAAGCTGGGTGAAAGACAAGACATGTGGTTGTTTGTAAGCAAGAAAGCTAATATGGGTTGTTGGTCAGTGTTTGTCATTCATGGTAACAGGATTCTAGAAACCAAAAATTTGAATGTCTTCTTCTTCTTCAATTTCTGTTTTTCTCTTTATTCAAGATGAACAAAAGAAAGGTGATTGCAGAGTTGCAGCAGCATAAATGCTATTTATTTTCACCAAAAATATGACAGGAGCTAAAAGGACTGCAGACCACAGCAGTGGACAGGTTGCTCTGCTTCATCTGCAGCCAGATGGCCCAGTGCGGCAGCTTTTAAAAGAAGAGCAGACAGGATTTGAGAGTCCATCCCTGTGGGACTGTTTAACACTGTAGGACACAGTGTTGAACTGGGCCTGTCTCCTGGGTATTCTTGTCTGAAGTCAGAGCCACAGAGCTGTGGCTGTGGAAAGGTGTGTGAGCCACAGGATCACAGCAATTATTAAAGGAATCAAAGCATCGAGTAAATTACTGTTATCAGCGAAACATTTTGATGTCAGCCATCACCAAGTGACAGAAAGAGTTTAGTTGGATCCTCTTTCAACATGTCTGAACGGCCATCTGTGTGGCCTTTATAGGTCAGTGTAAGGTCGGGAAGTTGCTGCTTGCCAATTTCCAGTTGTAATTTCACATTTCTCCACAGTTAAAGCTACCGATTTCGGCCTTTTGTCAGGTGACTGGATAACAACTAAACTTCATGTACAATTATGAGCAATATAAGCTGTGATCTGTTGGTGGTGATTTCATTTTATCTTTCCGTTGTTAGATTTCTCCTTTCGAGGTGCTTCCTGTTAAGTGTGCATCTACTGTGAGGATAATTTTCACTTGCCATTTGTTTAATTATACAAAGATGCAAGGCTAATTAAACACACAATTATTCCTTTGTGCTATCTATTCTTGGGAACTGTCCAGTTTATTCTTGGACAGAAAGAGCGCCATATCATGATCGTACAAAAGAACTCTCGACTTCCCAGAGGGACATTTTTCTAGTCATATTTTTCTACAAGCGAAAAATTAGATTTTTGATACATTCATTCAGTTTTTGTGCACTGCAAAGTACACTGAATCGCATCCGTGGTAAAAGAAAAGGCATAAAATTTGGCTCAATGAACAACACCACAAAAAGAGTAACCACCCATGTGCCATGTAGATATTGTACTCTTACAGAAAGCTGATATTAGAGCACAAAACACGCAGACATGAGTAGCCACATCCCCCATTCATTAAATTCTAATCTGTGTATGATTTCGTTCTCTATGACTATTTGACTGACACTGATATCAAACATTCACATCATTGTGCGAGCACAGAAAAGAGTCTTAACATTCATCTCAGAAGTGTATTACTGTTTCTCACATTGTCGCCACCGCTAACAGCCATGGGATTGTGTGGTCGAGTCACAATACTCGTGACAACAATGACAAACGCTTGGCTCGCTTTGCGCTCCGAGCATCATATCATCACAAAGCAATTCCAGCAACAAAGCTCGGCCTTGACAACGGCATTTGGCTTTGCTCTGAACAAAAATAAATTACAAAAGCTTCCAAATATGCAGAACATTGTATTTAGCAAAGAATGCCACTAAAAACTCCCCATGCATCTAAAGTTCCTCAGAGATTTCACTTTTTCATGAAAGTTATCCATCTGTGGCTAAATTCGTGTGCCTTCTGTTCCCTTCGTGGCTGATTTATGTTGACACTGTGCTCTTCCTACTGTCATTATAATTTCTTCTCTCATAGTGGCTCTAATTAAGATGTATTTATATTAACAATTACACGACTGCATGTAGGTGAAAGAGATATCTTTGTACTGATGAACCCATGGGAACACTTTATGATAATCATTATAAATAAATGGTAAATCCAGCAAATACACAGCAATATTAGCATTAATTTGGAGTTTCTGACCACCTGATGAATGCAAAAAGGGGCCCGACCAATATATCAATTGGCTAATATTAACAGCTTCTATTGGCCTATCATAGATGTATCATTATCAGTGCATGTGTTGTCCAGTATGCACTGATATGAAAACTTTTTTTCGGGGTTATAATGCAGAAAAACATGGGGTAATTTCTAATTATTAGAATTCCTGGTGAAGTTTACTGTTTCAGTGCCATGATGTTGTTTTGGACGATAAAGTTTACAGTTAAATTGTGAAATATCCTGCCTCCATTACATATCTTTGTCACAAATAGAATTGCATGTAAGTCTGCTGATATATCAATGTCGTTATTTTTACTCCCTAATATTGGAATCTGCATCTGCCCCCTGCAAAATGAAGCATTGGTCGGGCTCTATGTAAGACCAATATTCACTCACTTTTACCTCTTGTCTGGTCTTTACCAACTCCTGAGACAGCAATCTTGCGCCTCACCTGCTAAATGCTATCGAAGCTTGTTCACTCAAAAAAGCTGCCAGCCATGGCCTAAAACTGGTTGAACAGGGCAATGAGAATGAACCAAAACAGTAAAGTCTCAGAGTTCAAAACCAAAACAATGAGCTGAAAGAGAAAACTCTGTAAAGCTGAGAGAAAGTGCTAAGTCTGGTGATTCCCTTTGAGTTCATCACTAAGAATTTCCAGCATTTCACATCACACATAGTAATTTAATCCATTGTTCATGAAAATATTGATCAGTGCAGCCTCCTTATCAGCAGTTTGACCCAAATGAGATCTTTCCCAGAGAATCAATGTCACTCTGGAGCGCACGTCAAAAAATAAAAATAAGGCTGATAGTCTTGTAGGTTTTGTTAAAATTAAAGTTTTCACACATGCAGTAACCACCATGCTTTCCGACACTGGCAACAAAATAAATTACCCTCGAGAAGTCAATGCAGATATAAACAGACTTCACAGGTTTGTTGAGGCTTATAGGAGAGACTGGGGTCGATGGAGGACACAACATATGAACACCTACGCATTATAATAAAAGACACACAGATGGCGTCAGTTTCAGGGGTGATCATTTAAACTGAAACCTGGTACGATGCTTCAAAGGCAGCACATGGACGAGTTCATACTGTAAGTAAATGGGGTCTAATTTGCAGAGTGACCTATACATGCAGCGTTTGTTCAATCGCTACTTTCTCTGGCGAGGAAGTGTCGGAGCGGAGGGGGAGATTGCGCAGATAAGTGCTAAACCTGTGACTGATGAACAAGGAGCAGGCTGCATTTCTCCGAGTACCCTCTGTTGGAAGGACACTCATTTACCAGATTGATGGGGCGCTTTATTGCCTGCCACCTCTCTTCCTTCCTTCTCACCATCCCCTCATCTCCTCCCTCTCTCTTATACCTATTTCTCTCTCATGCACACACACACACACACACACACACACACACACACACACACACACACACACACATCTTCTCTCGTACACAATCTTCTTCTGGCCCTGTGATTGCTTCGTGGAAGGACAATGAGACTTCTTCTAACCTCTTTAGCACCTCCACCACCACTTCACTGGTGTTTAGCCACTCGGTTTTGTTCACCAACAGAACAACAAGCAGGAAACAACACATGCACAGATGCTACATGCTATCCAGATTGCACAGGACAGAAACTAACAATGTTTATGATTATTTGTTTTTTTTAAAAATGTACACTTTTAAAGTTTTTGCTATAGAGCAGTGTTTTGTTTGTGTCATCTAACTGACTGTGGGTGGTGTGATACAAATTATTGCCAATGGCATTACATTATTCCGCTGATCTACAGGTGGCAGTTATGCACCAAGAAATACAACAAAAGTAAACTGCCAGAAACACTGATGTAAACAAAACAAGTTCAAAAGATTGGCAAGTGGCCTTGTTTTTGGGAAAGAATTTGATTGCATAAAATTAATTAATGTATATATGTAATGTTCTTTTTTGTACTGTGTTGTATGTCTATATGAGTCATGCACCAGCAGAGGAAGAATTTCCAATATTGCCTGTATTAATGGACAATAAAGTGGCCAGAAAATAAAACGCCTTGGCAATTTCCACACAAGTTTATGGTGACAAAAACGTATTTCAAGCCAAAACCTTTATTCTGGCAACTAGGTTGCTTCACAACACATTTGTTTAATCTCAAGGTTACACAAAACACATTTTCCCGTTTGTTCTGTCCAACAGAGAGACCAAAACCTAAAGGTATTTAACTTCATCAAGAAATTTCATGTTGGAGAAACTGGAGCAAGAGAATGAGTGGCATTATCATTCAAAATTATCATTCAAAAGTAAATACTGATTTCATAGTGTGATGACTGTGGAAAACATACTCTACAGATAGACCTTCTCTATAAGCCTTTCACTATTACGAAATTACGACAAACAAACGAATCTCAACCAAAACAGGAAGCGGCAGTGTTTTCCCCGGGTAACCGTGGAACAACTCGAAGAACTGTAGAAACTCTTCAATGCAAAAGGAATAGAACAACGCTGATGGAAGAGGCAAAAAAAGGGAGGCGAAGACGGAGAGTGATAGAAACCAAAGTAAAACAAGAGTGAACAGATGGGCATTCACTTGATTCGCTGGTGTTCTGTTACATTCTGTTTCCCTGCTGACATGTGTTTCAACTTACAACCGAGACATGGGACATGTTTCCAGTTTAAAGTGGCAATAACCAACATTATTGTGCACCTGACTAACCCAGAGATCTTCCTCCTGATTCTACAAATACCCAGTCTTGTGGACTTTTGTGTCTTCAAGCTTTTTGTTTTGGGTTTTTAAGGCCCTGCATTTTGTTTTCATCTTAAAAGCTCTAATAAACCCACTGTACAACACCTGCCCAGCACCAAACAGCAGGTGGACGAAGTTGGTGAACATAGTGGAGCATTACGCAGCTAAAGAGCAAGATATTTCCCTCAGCAGATGTTACTCAGTCCACTGGTCTAGCATTGTACTCCCGTAATCCTGTTGGATTCATTATGGACAATTTAAAAACAAATAACCAGATTTGATACGGCAGAGGCAGAGATGTCTACTTTCATCATACATTACCCACAATGCAACGTAGGCACTGAATGACATCACTGGAGGCAGTTTATCAGATAACTTGCAGCTTCCTCTGGAGCCACAAAAGGGTTTATACTACTTTTCACATGCGGGAGTGCAAGACCTGTAAACACACTTTAATGTGTGTAATGAGTTTCCCTTCAACTGACCAAGTCTTTCAATATAAACTGAGAAAGTAGACATTACATGGAAAATAGCAATCACCCTTTCTATCATAAGTACAAAAGGCCAGCGAGGTTGATATCCACAGTCAGCAACAGCAGCTGAAGTTAAATGAAACAAAAGGAAAAGAAGCAAATATTTCTGGAGCAAACAAACGAAATATTTGGATAAACTGTGAAAAATCCTCTGTGATAAAGGCACAAATGTATTCTGATGCAGGAGACACACACAGAGATGTTTTCACTGTGAGGGTTTACAGTCAGACAGACCTCAGGAGCGGTCTCACATGGCAAATCAAATCAGTGATCAGCTGGAAAAGCACTGCCTCATGCATAAGTAAAGACCCCCCTCCGCCCTTGTCTGCTCTACACACCTGATCTCGCGCTCACACAGGACACACACAAACATTAAAGCACCATCTCAAAGCACTGTAGTCACACTCTCAAATGATAATGTATTCATATGTGCAAACATGCAAAGAGTAATACCATAAATTGCAGGTGACATATGGATTTCATCCCCGAGAGAGACGAGGAGACGAACACATGGCTACAGTCAATGCCGCTGAGCTCATCGGCCATTGCTGATCTGAGAGAGGCCAAGGGCAAGAAGGGATGAGTGAGGATGCCTGTGACACTGAAGAAACTCACTATACAGCATCCATACGCCATCAAGTAATTATTCCCCCCTTCATTTTCTCTCTGCAATCCAATACTACACACTCTGACTCACCAGCTGTTCTCACACAACACTGTATCCGCTGTGACGGGATGAGACAATGCAGGTTTTGTTTTCTTTCTCTTAGATGTCAAAAGAGGCATGAGGTAGCAAATGCGAGTTGTTGTTTTTTTTGTTATTGTTATGTTTTTTTTTACTGGATCCCTTTTCCAAACCCTGGTGATTAAGTGAATAGCCCGACACAAAGCTAGTTCTAAATTAGAGCTCCTTCTCTGCCGGTGAATCTTTCCAGAACTGTACGTCAATGGATGCTGTTCCCGCGGAGGGACCATTAATAGTGGGGTGATCATCATCGATTTCCCCCAGGTAATCATCATTTGTCACATTTTAGACATCTGAGGGTTTAATGCGGCATCACAAATGGCTTTCTGATTAATAGGAACAATGCTCCGAACAGGCAACAACACAGAGGCCGTTCTCACAAGATCTGTGGCGCCGATGCTCTGCCAGGAGAAACCCTTCTTCATCGCCTGTCCGCAGATTTAAATATATGGGGGTGTGACCTGATGAAGCTTTACATTTATTTATGATGTAACTTTACGTTTCTTTCAGTTAAATTTTAAATTTTCCCTGATGGCAATGCTGTGCCTATGCTCTGTTTAGGTTTAGCCAAAAAAGGCACTTGGAGATTTTGGTCACTTGGTCATTTTTGGCCTTCAAAAATCTGTTTTTGTCACCACAAACACGGCTGGAGATGTCACTAGGTCTTGCAAAAAACATCAGATTTTGCCACCTCAAACAAATGGTACCTCATCAGAACTATCTATGGGTGTTATAAAGCAGTCCTGAACTGCGGTCAATGGCTAACTAGCAGTTACACCTCCACCTCCTGACGATGACAGTCAAGTCATAAACATGAACACGTGTTTTGTTGAAATGTCAATATTGTACGCAGCCTATGGCACTTACAGATGTGAATCTATCAGTCGTTTGCAGAAACACTCAACACTTATCCTGGCGACTGGGCAGAGGATCATAAAAGTGATTAGAATCCAGTGTGGAACATGTGAACCACATTTCATGGCAGTCCATTAAATTGTTGTCGAGCCATTTCGCTAAAAAACCACAACTGTGAATTTTGTGGATACAATACATTAATATCTGTACAAACTTTTGTTCCAAACGATCCAGAAAAGGATCGATGCAGCAGAACAAGATTTTTTCTTTCTTTCTTTCTTTCTTTCTTTCTTTCTTTCTTTCTTTCTGGTATCCTAGTCACATGACTAATCAATACACCGTAAATAAAAAACTGGAAACTGGCTCAGACATCATCCTGACGAAGGGAAGACAGCCAAAAATAAAAAGCATGTTCTGGAGAAGAGTGACTGTAATTTTAATGAATAATAACATGTATTTTGAATAAATAATTGACCTAAATTTAACTGCACTTATATTAAATCATTCAAGTAGCTGTGTGCTTTGTGCCGCTCATCATATTAAGACTGCAGCAGCAGCAGCAGAGGTCAGGACCCTGGACAGCTCCATCAACCACAACCTCTCTGCCGATCAGCTCAAGGAAAACCGTCTGTCAGAGTGGCAGCAGGAGTCCAGCATTAAAAAACTTAAGGATCTTGTGCCCTTTGTGGCGCCTAAACCTCGGCTTATACGCCACTAAATCACATGTCGCATCCTCTCCAGCTGAATCTCATTTGTGCCTTTGAGTTGAGGGGGTCAAAGGTCACGCTGTTTTGTCTCTTCATCGGTTTTAGGATGACACTGAGATCCGGAGATAGAAATCTTTGCTTTAATCTCCCTGGGATGAATTTTATCTGAATTAAGGCCTGCACTTGCGTCATTACTATTTATATACACTAGACTTCAACTGAGGTCGCTCGACTCTCAGTTGAAGGGCAAGATAAAGCAGAAGTTTTGTCCACGATATCACCAAAGTTAGTGTCCACTTAATAGTCCATAAACTTTTCAAATAGATGAATAATTAATTATGTGTTTATTGATTTTGCTTAATTAAAAAATGGATCCCCCAACAGCAGACTAAAAGCATATGGAAGTTAGCATATCTATTATGATTTATAAACTGTATAACTAACAAACAAAACCACATCTCACACTTAACTGTCGTCATTCTGACATATCTGTTTAGAAATGATAACGATCTAACATTTATTAATGACAGTTATTACAAAGTGTTACCAGCCAGACAACTAAGCTACTTAGACAGAAACACACCAAGCTTTTTGCTCCTGAACTAAATTCATTATCATGTAAGAAAAACGATTCAACTCAGCTAATTGATTCTTATTTGAAGGTGTAAAACCACCTACATACAACACAAGAAGCAGCGCTTAATGAGCTGTTACTGATTTACTGTTGATACAAAGCCAAATGCATTTCTAATTAACAAGACATGTTGGTTTGAATTCAAGTTCAACATTTAAGAAATATTCCAGTCTTTGGTTATAAAACAAGAGAACAGCTGCCGACTACACGTTAAATCTCAGCAAATATTGAATTATCGTTTTTCAAAGAGGGGAATGAGAGGCTCTCTTGTCTTCTTCTCATTGTTAAACTTGATATGTGAACTTCAAAATATGAAGATTTGTACAGCTATAAAACTAATTTAATAAGTTTAGCGTTAACAGACAGACTCAAAGTAGTAACTTCAAGTCTGGCATCAAGCTGGTCCCATTCAAAACTGTTAAACCTTGACAAACACTCTTTTTAAGAGTTTTTCTGTTGTGTATAAAAAGCTGAACCAGGAGCATTAGGCAAGCATTTTACATCTATAATAGCACACAACCAAATTGCAAACAACAAGCACAATAAACAGTTTACTTTGAAAGCTATTCATAGTCTGCATAAATTGAGGGGATTAAAGACAAACGCATTAAACCCAGGAGACCTTAGCGAACCTTCTGTCATTGTATATGTATGAATAGGCCCTCAAGGTCTCCACCAACCCGTCATGTCTTTTTCCTGCACAGACATTTTCCGTGGTAGATGGCTGAATCAATGACTTTCAAGGCAGTTGAGAAATGGAAAAAGGAAAATAAAGCAGGCAGAGAAGAGAGGTTCAGGCAGACGTAGAGAAAAGGAGTTTGTGTGAAAGATTTAGAGGTTGATTTTGCCTTTATGCTTGAAAATGCATAAAGGCAGAAGAAGGCTTAGCTCCCACCCAAAATCATTTGGCTATTTTTCTGACAGCCAGGGCTTTGAATTCCTTTCAAAGTGGGAAAATGCCTTCACCAAAACACCATTGAATACATTACATGTTTGAATCAGAGCGCTGGAGCCACAGGACCACCTCTTGTGTCTGTAACATAAAGCAGGTTGATGTGACTTCGGGGCTGAACGATTTTCAGCGAAACATCAATATGGTCAAGTGAAATATCCAAATTGAAAATTCTTTGGACGGTAAAGGGAAAAATGTGCTAACAAATCATATTCTACAGAAGTTAGCAAACGTGTTTGTTTGATACAGGCAGAGAAAATCATTTAGATTTATTTATTTTTGCTGAAAATATAATCGAAAAATGATCATTCCCTCTAATATAGATCATATCAGAATCTCAGTATCCGTCAAATGATCGTAGTATGATTATTTACAAATTTACCCATCCAAAACAAAAACAGCTCTACTGGACTATAATCCCGTCATTTAATATCTGACTCACATTTCAGAATTAATTTTTCTACTATGGAAACTCAGAGTACACTTTTGCTTTTTCCACACAGCTCAGATTTCTGCGACTGCCGCTCAAAGACAGGTACGAGACACATACAAAAACTGCTGGTAACATTGGTGAGAGGACGAGACAAACATCAGCTGTCTGCGAACACCAGAGAAAAAGTGGCCGCAT
Source organism: Spondyliosoma cantharus (assembly GCA_900302685.1). Taxonomy (NCBI): domain Eukaryota; kingdom Metazoa; phylum Chordata; class Actinopteri; order Spariformes; family Sparidae; genus Spondyliosoma; species Spondyliosoma cantharus. The sequence continues at coordinate 20,274 of OMLP01005345.1, read as the reverse complement.
CAGATAAAACTCAACAGACCACAGGGACATGCAGGACAGGATGTCTGCTATTGCCTATGGATACCTGCACCCCGAGTCTTTTTCAGGGTGACAGGCCGACATCATGAAGAATTTGAGTTAACAACTTATGTTTAAGGGATCATTGCAGAGGCTCAAGTCCATTCAGCTAAAAGTTATGTGTTAAGTTATGTGTAATGTCATATTCGTTATGACATTACACAGTCATTGCTACAATTCTTTATTCAGTCTTATTTCACATATGAAAATGTTCCCACTTCTCCAACAAGTGTTCCTCTTACTCTCCTCAAGAGAGTTAAAACTAATCTTGAACTAAAGTTGAAGACGTTTGTGTTATTTGCTTCTTTACTAACCATCTTATAGTACAAGTAGAAAAGCTAGCAGGGTTAAAAAAAAAGTAGCTTACAGATGCATTTTGCACATGATGGTCACACTATCGCATTGAGGGAGACCGTGAGATGTGGTTGAAGTGGTGTGCCCTAAATTTGGCTTACTGAACTATATCTTTAGCAGTTCAGCTTTTTCATTGGAATCATGGGCAGTGAGTGCTATAAAGCACAAAATGCTAATGCTGTTTAATGAAAGTAGCCATGCATGATGGGGAAGGGGAGTAAAAGCAGGGACATGTAAAAGACATGCTTTATCACGCCCATTTGCATCATATCGTGCATGAGTACCCAAATTAATTCATCAAAATAGTCTTTATACTTTACTGCTTACAAGTTAGTAACTTATCAGTGACATAAATCTTTCAACACATGAGCTAAAGTTGCCAGGATTTAATTTAAGGCTGAACTAGACTTGTTTTTTTCCAGTTGAAAAGTGGTCCAATTATACTCCCAGTATTTACTTCAGGTCACAAACTTACAAGAAAGGCAAGGCAAGATGTCCTCGTTCTTCTCTCAGTCCTCTCCAGCACAATGTCTTCTCACTTCTTCAGTTTTACATGAATTATTCATAGAGACAGAGATAAGGAATTATGTAAAAGAAGCAGCACATAAATCTCCGTGGTTAGGAATAGTTAATCAGAGCATCCCAAGGGGAGGTGATAATGCAGTTGAGACAGCTTCTCAAAGTTACTTTTCCTGCTTTGCAGCTTGCCGTGTGTGCGGTCCAGGTGTGGAGGGTAAAGACACATTGCTTCTTATTTCAGGATCATCCTTTTATGATCTGAATGTATACCATTTGGTTTGTGAATGCGAAGCAGTGATGAGATGAGTTGTTGTTGAAATGTCAAAAAAACTTGATTACACTGAATGTGATCTGATGCATGAATCGAACGCACCTATTTTGACTTTGCCCAACACTTCAGAGTCCACAAGGTGTGACTTCAACCGAGTGCCAGGTCTTGCTACCTGTGCAGCTGGTTCACACATAAAGACACCAGCTGCACATCCACCGCTATCATCCCATCTGCTCCGGGAAATATATCTCTGCAGAAATGGGGTGGATTACGATGACCTAGTGTGACACGGGTTACTGGAGCAAAGCGAGTGTCAAAATGTGACAAATCTTGCTGAGCCCTCAGTTCCCAGGTCCCCTTTGTCCATTCCCACCTCCATACTAAAGAGGCACTCTGTCAGAGGAGGCAGTACAGTGGTGAAGGATATGGCTGATTTAACAACAACATGGTGGTTTTCTATCTAAAACAACTAGAAGACGTGCTGGGTGAAATTTACCTTGCCTTTTATTTTGGTTTGGAAAAATGATTTAACTCTGTTTAAATGCATGTTATAGTGTGAACATATTATGCAGAGGGAAAGTGAAACTGATGTTCACCATGCTGATCTGACAGTTTAGGAAACTTGGTGGAAAACGTACGTCTGGAAACACCCAGGGGTGCTCACGCAGGCCGGCCAGGGAGATGAGACTCGTGAGGACAGAAATGGGTGTGAATGGAGATCTGCTCTGACACACTGGCCCTGATGTGTGAGGCCAGTGTGGGCAAAGGCTGTCAGGTCGTAGGCAGAGCTGGCTCCTCATTGGGCTGGTGTTAATTATGGGGCCAAAGGCTTTGCCAAGACTATTTGTCATAATGAAAGGTCTGGCAGGCAGAGGACACTGTTTTTTTTTTTATTTGGAAATGTAGGATCAGTGAGAAGAAAATCAGAAACTTTAACGTTTCTACGATAGATGATGTGATAATTTTGTCTGATCTGTTCTGACCAAGGCTGCTTTGACATTCAGCAAGTTAACTCTTCTAAACAAACTATAGACTGGGAGTCATCTCCGGTTGGTTATCAATTATTCACAGGACAGGCTTTTTCTTTATGTTGCCCAAAATAATGACAGTCCAGAATATTCCCTGTTAAAAGGGGCTGATTCAGAATAGGTAAAAGTACATCACTGTGCCTGGCCTGATACCATTATGGTTTTACTCTAAGTGCAAACAGTCTCCACATGAGTCATCTCAGCTTTCTTTAGACCTGCTGAAAATGAAACTGGACAGTTTTTGCATGTACAAATCTACAAAAATAACTGAGGACACAAGGCGATGCAAAAGGGTCGGAGCGTCCGCTTTTCCAGGGTTGTGTTCGATTTGCTCTAACCTGAGAGTAAGTAACCTAAAGTAAGGTGACTTCTATCAGGTACGTCTGCATGTTGGTCAGAAATTCACCCCACCCTGAGTGAAGGTTAGGTTGGTTTGCATATTACACATAGCTTTATTTCAATAATCAAAAACCATCGCATCCCTGTATCTCTACCTGTGCTTTCCGAACCACTGCTAGGACCCCAATTCTCCTCTGAAAGAAACAAAGAACAAAGAACAAAGAAATGCATTTATGCTATGTTGTGAATTCTTCTCATTTAGAGATAGTTTGTTTCTGCCTCTTTCTCTTCCCGATCGTCCTCTATCCTCTATCCATACCAGGCATAAGTGATTGCTTTTTTTAGAAGAAGTGCCAAGGGGCCGGACTTAAACATTCCCTATATCCGACCAGTAAACATGTAAAAACAATGCACTTTTCATTTCTTGATCAGACATCATCACCCTATCTGCATGGGTTGCTACAGTAGCAAGGTTTGCATCGCTCAATACGTACGCTGATGATGGTGATTCATTTTGAAGTCCTGCCCTCATGTGTCATGTTTCGCGTTTCATTTCCTCCCGTCGTCCGCTTTCCCGCCCTTTTTGCTCTTCACCTGTGTTCTGTTATCATCACCTGTCTATTTAGGTCCTTGTTCTCCTCTCTGTCCAACCTTGCCTTTTGGTTTGTACTTTGCTTTTTTGGCAGTACTTTGTTCAGCTTTTTCGCGTTTGTTCTTTGTATTTTAACAGCGGAACAGACTATTTATTTAAGCGTGACTGTTGTTCTCTGTGTCGTCTTCAACACCGTTCCGCCGGTTGCCCTCAAGAGAAACACTGTCTACAGAACACACACTTAATGTAACGAGCAAGCTAGTTAGCTAAGATTATTTCATGTGCAAGCTTGATAGCAGGCAGTTTTTCACCACACAGTGCAAATGTGACAAGCTGCACATTGTTTGGAAGCATACATACATGGAGATGTTTTACTCACAGAGCATCCCAGTGGTTCAAACAGCAAACACAGCAGAAACAATACCATGCTTGGATGCTACAGAGTCAAATGACAGTGGCCACATTGCGTCGCTCTGCTTTGCTTTCAAAAAGTGATAAAAGATACGGCCATTTAATTTTCGTCTGACATGGCACACAAATGATACAATTTTAACTTGCAGCCAGAGAGGGCAGATTGGCTGTCGCTCAGGCCACTTCAGCCGGCCTTGTTCAGGTCCTTGGTCTTCTCCCGTCATCCTTCACTGGTCGATCATTTCTGACACAGGATCCATGTTGAGAGGTGAGTGGTGGATCACCTGCGTCTACCCTGTGTAACTGTCACCTGTCTCCTGCTCAAGCCTGATGGGCAGCGAAGCCATCTTTCTGGATAATTAAAGCTGTGAGTACAGACTGACATGTCCTGCGGTGAGAGGCGAATGCTCACAGAAGCAGAAGTCCGCCTGTATGCAGACGTCTTTGCCTGCTTCGCTCTAATGCTAGCTGCCCCGTGAGAAAAACTGACGAGTATTTACAGATAACATGGCCCTTAAACCTACAATAACATTTTATTTCGCAGGTCAATGATAATGTGTATTTATTTCATTGTACAGTGCAGTAAATACCATCATGATGGTAATTTGTGGGGCGAGTTGTACAGACAAAATCTCGCCTTTAACCCCCCGGAGTTAGATGGATCCAACAGAACAGCAGGTATAATTACTATTCTAATTGGGGGCATGACTATCAATTATTGTGTCCGACAGTGAAAGCCAGATGATATGCTACAGTGGATTGCATGAGCAGCGTGAGTGCTAACACCCTGGCTGTTTCTCTGTTTGTTTCATTAGGTCACTGTGACATCAGACAGCAGATGTTCAGGCAGCACATCGCACAACAATCTACCTGAGAGCTGCAGCATGTGTGCGTTCACACACACACACACACACACACACACACACACACACACACACACACACACACACACACACACACACACACACACACACACACACACACACACACACACACACACACATATGCGGGGCTCACTCTT
>OMLP01005339.1:33431-56312 GCA_900302685.1 Spondyliosoma cantharus | reverse complement strand
GTCTGCTGGGAGATCCCTCGGAGAGATAGGCCAGGCCTAAGAGCTTGACGCTTGAAAATAAGGCCAGGTAGACTGGGAAGTGATGTAACAGAACACACACACACACACACAGACACACACATGGACACACACACACGGACACACACACAGACACACAGACACACACACACACCTTCATTTTCAAAGTTAAATGAGGGTTCAATGTCAGCCAAACAGTGCTAGGCATTGCCTGGTGAGGTATAAAGGGAAACTAATTGCTATCCTGCTGGGTATGTGAAGGAGAGACAACTGGGGCTTTTACCTTCACAGATGGAAAAGTGTACTGAATACAATGATAATCTCTGACATAAAGATGTACTGACCTCAACCTGCCTATCAAGACGTAGGACTAAAACCAGAGAGGTTGTTCAGCCAAGCAATGATTTCAAGGTCTTGTACACAACAGCTTTCTAGAAAAAATAAGTTTAAAAAAAGTTTGACAAAACAGAGATATAAACAAAGTAGCAAAGGGCATCTGCAGCTGGCATTAAAGAGTGAGTTTGACAAATCTTTTAAATGGAACATATACCGCAGTGGAAAGTTTGTGAGTTTGTATTTTAAATGAAGCCTCATTTTGCAGTTTAAGGAACTGTAAAGTATATTAGAAAATTACATTAGTTGTGTGGGAAAATAATAGTGTTAAGATCAAACATGCCATTTATAGCTGCTACTTCCAATTTATCTCACATCCAACTTTACATACAATGCTTCAAAAGCAACAGCCTGTGGGCTCCATTTCTCAATACCTGTGCTATTAATCTCATGCTGGTCCTGCTGCTTAGTGTGGTTTCAAAACCTTTAAGCCACTCCAATTTATATTGCTGTCACTCCATTAAAAAAAACAAAACAATGTCCATGTCTAAAGATTAGCTGATTGACTAAATCAAGTCTAATCACAGGTTTACTGACAAAATAAGCAGCTTTAAGTCCTGGCAAATCTATTGTTTGAGGAAATTAATGATCAAAGCGCTTTTAAACAACAGATTGAGAACAGCAGAGAGGCTTCAGAAGTTGGTCTGTAGTTAATAAAATCTTCCAAACAATGGCAGCTATACAGTGTCATGTGTGCATTGTACTGCTATTGTGTGAAGTCAGGCATGTGGGAGAGTGGTAAAGAAATGTGCAAGAGGGGTTACAGCTGAATACAAGCTTACAACAGTTCTGTCTGCCCATGTTTTGTTTACACGTACAGCATGCATACATGCTGTGGTTTGAGCAGGTTCCTTTTTTGATAATAGTTTCATTGTTCAAGTCATTTTTTAAGCATTACTGTCAAATGGTTGCTGGTTCCAGCTACTTAACTGTAAACAATTTATGTTTTTTTTGGTTATTTATGATAGTGAATGAAGAATCTTATGGTTTTGGACCAGTTATTGGACAAAAGAGGCATTTTGAAGATTTCATTTTAGCTCTGGAAAATGTTACATTTTATAGACTTAGCTGCAGCCCTACTTTCAACTAATGCAGCTTAAGTAAATGTAGCTTAGCAGACCACTGTTCAATTTCCTTCCCAGCTTTGTTCCAAGTAAAGCCAAGACAAGTAGTACCCGTCATACATTTAGAACAACAGTGATTATTTTTCACATTAAAGCTATTCAAAAACTGCTTCAGAAGATGCATAGCACATGATACAACTGAATGGACAGTCTATCCTAATCTATTCCTAGCCTAATAGGTCCAGACCCAAAGCTATGCTGCTAAAGATTTTGTGCAATGCAAATGTTGTTCAATGGTGCCATCAAAAGGGATGTTTTTCCAAAGAGAAAAAAGGGATTTCTGGTTGGTTTCTGTTCAAACCTGGTTTCAATTTGACTTACTGCGGAGCAAAGTCTTGCTGTGGTGTGAACACAAAACAGCAGCATCATTATGGTTTGACAATGTGAGCAAAACATTTCTGTTTCCAATTTTCTTAGTCGGATATGCTTCTTCAATGTTCCTCTCTGCAATGTACTCCATCTAGAAAAAGACAATCAGAATGTCCTCGGCTTCAGAGTTTGTCACCCTGGACTCAACTGATAAAAGGCCTTGGCCAAGACCATGAGGGGTCAGTTCAATAGTCTCGACACATACAGTAAATTCAATATATCTGTTAGAGTGAAAGATGAAAAGTGAAGGCATGACCAGTTATTGGACAAGGCTAGAATATGGCAGCAGAGTGCAGAGAAGTTCAACAGAGCTGCTGCTTACACCTGGACTAGTTAAAACCTGGTGATATTTACAGGGAGATCTTTTAAAATTAAAGATGTTTCTATGAAAAAGAGAGAAGAGAGAGAGCGGGCATAATATATGAAAATACAGTATGATCAGCATATTGGGTCAATCCAGGCCATAATGATAACTCAAGAACAAGTTTGTTTTTCATTGTCATTTGATCATTGTCTTTCGTCTCATGTGTTCCCATAAAACAGCTCTAGTGACAGCTCTATTCCTGTACATTCCTATTTGTCTATTCCTGTCCCCTGCAGCTTGATCACCCACTGACTATCACATCTTTATCTCTGTCTTTATCATGTCCATGCCACTGAAAGCCTGGGGACTTGCAAACAACAAGGAAGACTGAGAGGAATGAATAGAAAAGAATGTTATTTTGTCTAAGGCCCTTTAAAGGTTGTAAAGTGAATCTGTCTTGCACATAGGCCTGTCACGATACATACCTTTTGTTGGATGATATATTGTCTTCGAAATAATTGCGATACAACAATATTATTTCCATTTCAATACCATTTTACACCACTGATATAATAACAATAATATAATAGTACAGTCTTTCAAAGGAGCAATGAACCTTAAGACATTGCAATTGGAATGTAAAAGATGTGTCAAATAATTAAAACATATATTTGAAAGACTAAAACAATAAAAATGAAGGCTTAAAGCTAGATTCCACTTCCACTCGCACTACTCTGTAACCTCACATCTGCAACATTGTTTTGTTCAGTCCTCAACACAGCTTCAATACCCAAGGGGAAGCATTTTAGAAGCGCATGGTCACACCTACCGGATATTGTTGAATTGCTCATATTGTGTTTATTTTGTTATTTTTCCTTGATACCTTACTATGGATGAGTAGGCTATATAGTTTAATGGTTTCATTGTTTGTCTATCATAATTGTGTATATTGTTAATATTTCCAACTTTTTTGTGCTGTAAATCCAGAGTTTGAAATGGGCGTTTTATTTTGAAAATTAACAAAAATGCCCTATGCTAAACCTGGGTAATGCAATACAGACTTGCTCAGCAGAATCTGTAGGTAAAATGCTGTCAGCAAAAACATTTAACGCCATGTACCTATATCGATGCGTCAATAAGATATGTACAATAAAATATGTAACATAAGTAATTAACATAATTATTGTGCAGGGCCTCATATGATCACAACAACATAGATTGGTTGTAATAGATGCTTTTAGGTTGTAGGTTTTGCAAGAAGATGTTAAATGAGGATAACTTCACTTCAGCGAGGAAATCAAAGATACATTATCCAACGAGTGAAAAAAACAAGCAAAACCTGACACTTCGATCTTTGAATTGCCCGTGGGAAATTAAAAATCAACTGGTAAAATACAGGACTCCACTGCAAGGTTAAGTGTCTTCTGCATGCGTTCACCCTCCTTCTGCTGTCCACACTCTTTCTCATCCTCTCTGATACCTTGCAGTTTCTCTCCTTCTCTGTGTCAAGTTGAACTCTACCTCCCTTGTGGACATGCCTCCTTTGTCATTCATAATAAGAGCGGATAGGCTGAGGTCCATGTATCCACAAATGTAGAAGTTGAGATGTCAAGTGGCTTAGTAATAGAGCCTCTTTCCGCTGGCTGCACACCTATTACTTATTTTTCTGCCAACAACAATGAAGTCAAACATGAATGTGACCTGGGGCTCTGGCTACACTGAGAGGGGAGAGGAGGGAGAAAGCGAGTCGCAGTGGTGATTTAAGTACTAACATGAATTATGATTAGGCTGTCAATCAAAATGAGGTATTCATTCATTCTTTACTGCACCAGGACAACATCTCGGTTCAATTTTAACCAGAGTTTATTGTCATGGCAAGGGCAAAAGGAGGCTTTACCATCAGCAAAACTGCACTTCTGATGTACCCACTCGCTGCAAGGGTATCTCTGGGACACATCTTAGAGTCACTGGTGCATTCCAGCTGATTTATTTCCCCTTTTTTAATTTCTAGAGTTGGAGGCCAACAGCAGGTCAGAATCAATACAGCCCTGTGAACTGCACTATCCACGATGATTCATTTAAATTGGTGCCAACTTTTTGATGTTTAGTGGCATTTAAACAGTACAGTGGTCAGCACTTAAGGACTACAAATGCCAGCATGGTAGGAAATAGCCACCTCTTGTATCTTGTGATGTTCAAGACATGGATCACGATCAAAAGAGCCTTGGTTTGTTCATGATCTCACATTTGCCTCCAAACAAATCCAAGCCAACGCTACAAGCAGACCTATAAGGTGTTGAAAGAACTGCAAGCGTGTCTGCATCGCTACAGGGAAAGGAGGCTGTATCTAACGTGATTAAGTTAGCTCTCATTTTAGAGGATGGCTCTCTCTGGTGATGGGCTGTTTGTTTGAGTTTGGCATCTGAATTAAGTTTCTGGCAAGGACACTGACAAAAGCAGTCCCAAAACACTTCAACAAAAATGATAAACACAAAGTAATTAAAACAGGGTGAAAGTTAGAGATGAGGGTATTATATGTGGGGATAAAGAGTATGTTAAGAAAAGTTTAATTGCAGTGTTTCTAAAAAATTGAAGGAACAAAATTTGATAATAAAAAAAAAAATCTGATGTGACCCTTGGTTAATATGTTTTGGGTTGTATCTCTTACCAATTAACTGATACCACTCCCTGTATCACTCATTAATGCCCAGAATCACAACATGTCTTGCAGTAATGATATCTATAGATTTTATGTCAGTTATGAAGAAGAACAAGCTGTCCCTAACTACAGTCTGACACAATGACCTTGACCACCAATATCTTATATTTGTGCCAAATCTGAAAAATGTCCTCAAGGCACTCTAGAGATATCATGTTCAAAAGAATGGTACAGACGGACAACATGAAAAAATAATGCCCCTGGCCACAACTATCACAGACGGGGAGGCATAAAAAAACAAATTTAAAAAATCATATTTAATTTCCCTAATATCACATTTTGTAATACATAAAATATACTTTAAACTACCACAAGGACTGTTAAGAGAATCATCACAACACCCAGTCAAGTACCTCTGAATGTGTCAGCAATAGGGTTTTGGACTTTAGTTCTCTCTGTGAGCCTCAAGCTTTGTACGAGCAGCATTCTCAGACTGAAAATAGTCAGGACGCACTACCAATGGTGATGGGCTGCTGCAGTCCTAGCCCCAAGGCAAAAACAACTTCATTAATCAAACACTTAAAGCACCAGGTCTTTGTCAGAGCATTACACCCCGTGAAGTGAATCATACTTCTACAATGCCACTATTCATCCCACACATACTTAAATAGATAAATATCCTTGGCTTTACTTAACATGCATAAGCTTCTATTAAGATAGGCCCACTTTGCGAGCATACACACAGAAACAAACAAAACAAAGACACAAATGATGTACTTCAGAAGTACAGCACATCCACACTGACTGCTCCCGCGGTCATAAAAGCCTAAATGTCATTGCATCCTGCACTGATTTGCCCATCTTTCCTCCAGCAGCATGAACTCTAAGCCTTCCAAAAGCTATTTCCTCTGCTGGCCTTGAGTCTGGCTGGCAGCTCTGGAACAAAATTTCAAAAACGCGTCGCTGCCCTGACATTCACCAGCTAGCTTGGACCATATTAGGTGGAAGGAAGGAAACAGGCAGCTCTGACCATCTCTCACTCTGATTAATGCTTCAGAGAGTCTTTTGGATTTGGCATGTGGTGGCTAAACTCATGCCAGCCTGTCTAGTCCTGACATATTGGCCAGGCAGGCAGACATGCATAGGCATCAAACGCAGCACACTGTAGAGAAATCAACTCTCGTCTCTATTTCAAGCAGGGGATAAAACAACACTCTGTGATCCCATGCTCTCTTGCCCCAACCATATATAGGAGTGCATGGCATCTGTATTGCATTAGATGTGCACTGTCAAGAGTTTTATATGTTTCTCATATTTGCATCTGCATACTGCATGCAACATTTGAGTTTGTTTGAGGGTGGCTATATGCAGGCCCCCCACTTTAACCTCCTGTTCACACACTCAAGACTAAAGCATTTGGCAGACAGCAGAGATATCTGCTCACAATGATGGCAGTGGTGGCCTCGCTATCAGCTTTCCCTCCTGAAGTACAGAGCAAAAGAGACCTTGATGTTTCATATTGTGCAGACATTGCATCCTGTATTGTTTAGTCAACAGATCAATAGGAGTGGTGTAGAACTTGAGCCTTGTAGCACTTTGATTTCAAAACATCATAATCTATTCATGAGACTGCTCCTGCAAAATGTTTTGTGCTTCATGTGGCTGGCGTATGCACAGATTTTCTTTTTTAAATCAACTGGTCTACATGCATTCATAGAATACATACACAGGATGGATGCAACATATAATTGAGGGAGTAATGAATGAGTAGGCTGCCATTTGCAACACCCAATAAATGTTGGTTATACTCTCTAATCGATTATCATCTTGTATGGACAAGCCATCTCAGTCAGACAAAAAAAAAATTCTAGTAATGATTCCTGTTGTATGTAAGAGAGACTTACAAGAACAAACATGTACAAACACTCGTACAGAAAATAACATTAGCAGTGAAAGATATTTTTAAACTATTTTGCAACTCCAAAATTGTAATCACTAATGGGCATTGAAAGAGACATTCTTAAGTGTTTTGTTTTTTCATTGGGATGCTGGTTGGCGCTGGGGCTTGGGATGGGCTTGGGTGATCAGTTTAAGAGCAAACAGATGTGCTGCTAATGTCTTGCATGTCAAGCTGCCACGCCATGGCTCAAACCAGACAGTGTTGCACAGCACCAGTCTTAACAGCACAGCCAGAGAAAGAAAGAGTAGGATTAAAGTCGTTTGATCAATAGAGACTGACAGAAAGTAAGAGAAAACAGAGAATGAGCAGCAACATGCAACTATATGAATAAAATGCATTTCAACAAAGTGTTTCTACCTTTTTACAGGCAGTGGGAAAAGGCAGTGACCTCTACCTCTCAGTAGCTTGAATCTAACATTCCTAGCTGAAGGATACAACTCACCTGAAGTATTTAAGTGTGTGTGTGTTTGTGTGTGTGTATGTGAAATGTTCTTGCAATTACAAGCCAGGTTCTTTCAAATAGAAGATAATGGGACCCATAATGGCGCAAACGGTAAAGCAGTCTATTAGTTTACTGGCAGCGATGGGACTGAATGTGGATGTTTCAGGGAAAGACAACAGAGACTTAAGGCCATTGTGATTACAAGCTATTCTACAATTAAAACAAGCTTAAACTAATTTATCTTAACATCCATCAAAACATTTACTTGGAAGTGAAAATGGAGATAAACACTACAAAAATATTGTGGCTTTGCAAATCAGTGGTTGATCAAAGTGGAACAATTCAAAACATGATAGATGATAACAAGGGTCAGTTCGACTAATCATTTTAATGTTAACCTCACTTTGTCACTTCCAAACTGTTTAGATACTTAAATTGTGCTGTTCTGTCTGAATGTATGTGTTGATGTGAAGCTGTGTTGAGTCCCTGCAAATCCACATCTCTGCAAATAAGAGGGTGAGAACCATGCAGTGACAATTGATAGGAATGACGACAAAATTACAAAAATATGAACCATGCTGTGAGACAGAGAAGCAAATTATCCTTTGGAAAAAGCTAAATCTGTTGTATCATTTTACCTTTGCACACAGTTTTAGCTACAGGCAACCCACAACAACATGACAACAACCAATTGTCTGTAAACAGGAGGTTCCAGTTTAGAAACAGCCAACTGCCACGCTTGGAAATGCACAGCACAAAAGCCAGTTGGAATGAAATGACTGTAGAGAGGGGGGCAGTGTGGTATTTGGGTCAACATTGTTCATATTTTTTCAGCCTTTTATTTGTTTATACTCTGAAAAAAAAAAATGCTTGCCAATATAACATAGTGCTGTTTCGGCCCACTGCTCCAAGCTCCCTGTACTTTACCTTCCCTTCAGAAGCTTTTAAGTCTGCTAATGAGATTAATTAAGCCAGTCCAGAGTTTGTTTAATGAGGCCCCAGCGGCCTGAAGCACGGAAAGGACTATAACTGGGAAAAAGAAGCTTCACATCCCAAATAATAGGACCAAAACTTTACAAGAGGGGTTTTAAAAAGAGGGTTTATAAATTTAAACTTTAAGTAAAGTGGAGATAACACATTTTGCTACAAGGCAGTGGGACACATTAGGATATTCAGTCCTGCAACTAACGGGGGAGTAACTACTCTGATATCAGTGTAAATTCAGCCTGAAGAGCTCTTGATTGTTGCCCTGCCTTGTCTAATAGAAGCCTCATGTAGCTGACAACACTTCAGTCATGGCAGATGGTTTCATCTATGTAGTGGCCTTGTGCCTGAACAGGTAAAAAGGACAATATTCACTTCTGATTAATGAAGTTAGCAAGCACAACCTCAACAGCTTTAATTCTCTGGTTTCCATTTGTAGTCTGTTTGCAGTCAGAGAGCATTAACCAATAATTATTTTTAAATGCATCTGCACTCATATGCAGATGAAATCTGAGTTAAAAAGAGATAGTATACAACATACTGGAAATTGTAGAAGGAAGACCTTGAATGGTTATTTGCCAACTTTACATTCTCAAGTTTTTAGCTTGCCAGGCAACTGCATCACCAATAAAAATATCAGCAACATTTGATCCAGAACTGCATCAAAATACTGTCCTTATTGTATTAATGCATTTAATTCAAACTGAATTATTGGTTTCTCTATGTGTGATGTAATGAACTGTAAATGGTGAGGCAACTATGAATCTAATGAGCAGACAGAATCCAAATCATGAACTGTAGTCTCAGCTGTTTCCGTTTTCTGTTTCCATCGTCAGTGCTGAGTTGCTGGTAATCCACTTACAAATTTCCAGTGGTTCCTAATGCAGAACCAACAGTCTAACTTTCATGCCACAAATTAGATTCAGAAGTTATCCAAATGAAATTTATGAGTCGGGTAATACATCAGACGGGGGCCCTTGGAGTTGGAGTGAAATAAACAGATCAAAGGCCATTTGGTCAAAGCAGTGCCAATACTTCACCTCAGCCTAAACGCAAAGTGCCGTGATCTCCATTTCTCTCACCACACGCACAACTCCAAACACATCAGCCAGATAATCTGGCACTGTGTACAAGAGGTTGTAAAGGCAGACATTTGCTAACTCGGATCAGTACCATGCAGACTCAGAGACAGATAAGGGTATCCAAGATAGAGGTCGGACAGGGATGAAGAGCCTTAAGATTCAAAATACAAAATGGCTGGTAAAAGGATAAACAAGTGTGATCAAAGAAAACATTGAGAAAAATAATAAGAAAAGACAAGAGCAGTACAAAAGTGCAGATGTGGGGAAAGAAAACCTTAATAAAGCATTGTCATGCCCATTTTTCATATCATAAAAACCAAAGCAATTAGAGTCTTACCTATTTGCCTCTCCAGATCAGCTGCTTCATCTGGAGTGGCCCTGGGCAGTACCCCTGGGTCACTGAAGCTGGTTCTCAGAAGCGTCCCCATTACAAACATAAACAGGACACCTCCTATGACTGGGATAACTGGAGTCAACTGCAGCGCCAGGAACGGACAACTGATAGGACAGGAAGAGATGAGGGGAGAAACAGAAATGAGCAAACAACAGAGTCCTGTCTTGCCACCAATGCTTAGCTAAATACTAAAAACCTGAAAGTTTAATTAGCGACAGTCAAAGTTCAGCTGGTGGCCTGAGGGCCAGGTGATGGTCTACCCAAAATAAATACAACCTGTTTTTTCTGACACTGACCTTTAGAAAGTGGTAATACCTGTGGCTTGTTAATTACCAGTAAGTTAATCACCAGTAAGTAGATATAGCGTCTTAACAGACAAACACATAAGGGTCATACCCGTGTTGTAATCTGTTCTAATGAGACAATTCTGCATAATCACATTAAACAGTGCAGGTGGTTATTATAGTAATCACATTTAGTCCCACAGGGGCGGGGCACAGGCTACCGCAGCCCATTTCATCTGTCAGTCTTTCAGGGTTTGCGGTCAGCAAAGAAGTTCCATTCCAGACAAGGGAAATTAAATCAACATGTGGTGGCCATGTGTTTTGAGAGATGCTTTTGAGGAATGCAAAACAGTATGAGCTTCTATAAGGCTTTAATTCAGAAAATACGTGAATATAAAAAGAAAAAACATTTTACATTGGACCATCTTGATAACAGCTACTTTTGGTGCAGGTACGGGTGATTAGCTATTCTATGCACTGCATTACTGACTCTTACAGGGGAAGCACCATTTGTTGCAAGTCAGATAATAGCTTTGAAAAAACATAAAAGGTTCAGGGGTGGAGCTGGTAAGGAGAATGAGTATTAACAGCATCCTCCAAGTGAAAGAGACTCTGTTGTTGCCTGCTTTTTCAAGATCACCACAGAGAAACAATGATAACAGATTGTTTAAGGACACTTAAAATAACACTGATGGCTACTTTCATTGTTGAATATTTTCTGATTAATTGATCAGTTGCTTGGTCTATTAAATGTGGAAAATTGTTGATCATCACTTCCCAAATCCCAAGGTGACTTCCTCAAATGTCTTTTTGTTTTGTTGCCAACCTATAGATACTCAGTTTACTGGCATAGAGGAATAAAAAAAAAAAATAACTCAAGCATATTACTCAAATCGATTGTCAATAGAAGGTAACTAACTGAGCTCTGATGGCTGTAAGAAAGACACGATGGTCAACTCACGTGGTTTCAATGTTCAACCACTTCTTTAAACAACAAAAATGCCGCATGATTTCCAGAATTATCAAATTGTATCACCCTTTATTTAAAATAACAATAAAATAATAGTACATTTTATTTGTATAGCCCTTTTCACGAGACTCAAATACCCTTTACATGTGGACATAAAAGCAATACACGAGAAACAGTTATCATAAAAGCAACATACTACAAGCAAATCTAAAAACATACATCATACAACATTTATCACACATTAAAAGCAGTTCTGAAAAGGGAAAAGAGTTTTGAGTAGCAAAACGTATGTGTGATAATGAAATAATGTTCATCAGCGACCTATCACACCATCTCTCCAGCCTTCAGATGGTTACACCTTAGGAGGGCCGTTACATCCGCTGATCTATGCCAACACCAGTTATACTGATAAAGCAAGCCAGACTATATTTAGGCTTGCCATGTTGGGAATCATCAATGATAGCAGGCGGGGAGGATGTTAATATGGATCTGGAGCATTCACTCAAATATGCTGATCTGTGCTAACCAGGGTTCCAGCATCACCTGCACACGCTTCTTGCTTGTAGCTGAACTGCTGGAGATGAATGTCCTTCAGTATGTGGAAAAAAACAGCCAACATATGACGCTCTGGCAAAGAACACAAGAACTTACTAAGAAAAAACAGTGGCCATACAATAAATAAGCCATTTAAAAAAAAAAAAAAGACCAAATCTAAATCAGGCAGACTCATACCATTACCCCATCTGAGGGGACACTGGCCTGTCCTGTTGTTCCTCTACATCTGGAGTGAGACAGAACTAGGCAAAAAAACACTGGGTTGTCTGGGACATCTGCAGGGGGCTGCAGGCAGAACAACACTGTGCGGCACAAACATTTCTCCAGTTAAAAACTTGCCTGGAGTTCCCAAGGTCATTGTACCGAACACCAACTGTGTCAAAGCACACTATACACAACTGTACACAATTTAACAGCCTACAGTACTTTGTGATTCTTCCCCAGCTTCAGTCCTCTGAATAGGCTTGGTGGAGAAACATCATCCAGCACCGAGATGTCCCGAGATTGTAATCAAATACAGTGAACATTCCCATCTCTGGCTGAGGCAGCTGTCGACCAACTTTCTGCCTATGATCCTCTATATCTTGTTTAAACAGAAAACAGCTCTGTTGCTCCTGCCTATCAAACACTGTGACTGCAATTATGTGTACTAGTTGCATGTATCAACTGGGAAGCTATTTCTTCTCTAAAGTCATACCATGTTGCATACAACACAGCAGACATGATATAATTATAGAACCAAGTAAGTATTGGATTAAATTATCTTATTTTACAGTGATGTTTTGGTAATGTAGTAATACAATATACACAAGACATAAAATAGTCTCTATGGACCTTGAACAGATGTGTACCTCTTCAGTCCATATGCTGAAATGACTGAAAACCGGTTGGTGACATTTAAAAATAACCATCATTATAATGGGTAAATCTATAGTTAAACTTTAGTTAAGAGTTGTTTCACCGTTGACAAATAATGAAATGGCTTATAAACCAATTATTGAGCAGTATGAGGCATGAAGTGTGAATATTTTGTAAATGACAAAAAAATACTGGTTTATTTTCTTTATGTATTTATTTATGTAAGATAATTTTGATAGTCATAGTGAAGTTGTAACTGATGTTTATAAACCTTTACAGTTGCTCAATAATGGTTTATAAAAGCATTTTATTGTGTTTAACAGTGAAATAATGATAAAAATTGTATTAACTATACATTTGCAATTAATTATGGTTATTATAAAGTGTAACCAAAATCTTTAAAGTCGATGAAGGTGTAAGCCTTGTTCACTGCAGGCATTTCCCTTGCACCGGACCACAGTCAAACCATTTCTTTTAATCCAATTGTTTTACAATTGGACAATTGTTTTACAATTGGACTAAATATTCAATTAGCCAAAAAAAGTGTGCATCCCAACACACAATTATCACCTCATTATCATGATAGGCCCACAATTAACTTTAACTGCTCCCGATAGATCTGTAGCTGTCAATGTTGTCTTCACGTGTATTGTTAAGTGGAACATTTACCACTGAGTCATTCCTCCTGAAAGCTCTTGCCTTTCAACAAACAAATAACAAAAAGATTGCCAGTGGATTTCTGACCATTTAGACCGAGCTGAGCGGACAATTCCTTAAGAGACGCTGAAATTAGAAGACTACTCCAGTCATGCAGGGAGAGAGCTCAGTTCTTTGTTTCCTGTCTGGAGGGCTAAGTGCATAAAAAATGTAACATCATCATCACATGGCAAACATAACCCGCCCTGCTGTTAGCCATTAGTTAAACACAAATATCCACACTAAAGCCTGTAGGATATTCCCTCTTTTAAAAAAAACATATTGTGATTGTGGTGATTTTATTCTAGCAATGTTCTGCAGGCCAAGACATCTGGAGCTCTACTCTCTGTATCTACACAAGGAAAATCTCTGGAGGGAAAACAGACATTAACCAATCAACGTCTAAAGTACCAGCATGTTTTATTATTAATAATTACAATTGTTACCGTTATTATTGAACAAAAATAAAAAGGCGGGGAGAAATTTCACTGGAGTTTTAATAAAATTAAAAACAGCAGACCCACATGGGTAATTTATTTCAGTGGTTCAGAACATGTGAGGGTAAAAACAACACAATGAGACTTGCCAGCCATAAAAACTGCTGTCTGTTGGGAAAAGACATGCCCATCATACTGTTCCTGACAACCACCATGTACAAGCATGGTATTTAAGAGCACTTGGAGGGTATAGTCTACAGTGTGCCTCCGTCTGTCTGCATCCATCCCAGTAAAGCAGAAAATGTCAGTATGATGCGTTTACCTGACATTTTTTTCATCGACCCATTCAAGCTGTCCTCTATTTTGTCTGATTGGTCACACATCACATAATGAATCCACCAATTAGAGGTGTTAATGGGAAATCACTGCAGGTGTAAAAAGCTTGGCAGACCTTGAGTGAGGGTGCTACATCTATAACAATTAACCCGAAGCCAAGATTTGAATGGTGTTGAAGTAATCAATGAGAGAGTCAAGCTCCCCACTGAAATGTCAAATATCCACAAAGGTCATTTAGAGCTACAAATCCACTGAATCGCTTGTATGGACTACATGTCCTCTTTTTCTGTAGGTAGAGCTAAAAAAAAAATGCAGATTTGTGCCCTCTTCAAGGAAAACATGATTACATTTCAAACCATGTCATCTAGACGGTGGAGAAAAAGGTGCGAGCTGCTGCATCAGAAGCCGTGTCTCAATGTGTTGGACATCAGGAACAAAATGAAAAGGCAGTGTTGTGTGATAGAAAGTGACAGGTTGGTAGAAACGGACAGAGATTAAACACCGAAGCCATTAAAGAGGGAGGATAGTATGACATCCAGCCTGCCTGGATCCTGCATGGATCCATAGAGATATGACGAGCTACAGGTAGGCAACATTTTGCCTGGTTTGAGATCCCCCCTGAAGACAATATCCCAGAGATCAATTTTTATCAGTGACTGAACATGAGTGGCAACACTATTTTCTGTTAAAAACAGATATCGAGAAGGAACTGGATGTTTCCAAAGTTACATCTTCATTCCCCTTTTAGTTTGATACCAAATCTTACATTTAACTTCGGGGCTTTGTTGCTATGGAGACGAACAGTATCCAATGTCAGACATGGTAAATTTCGAATGTGGTTACCCTGGAAACAGCCACATGAGTGAGCTGAAGCCTCCAAGAAAGAAAAAAACTGAAACAAAGACATTCTGCGAGACAGAGTAAGCATGATGACATTCATTACAATCCTTAGAAAATGTCTCAACAAACCATTTGGTTGATAAGGACGGTCACATTGTTGGATTTGGGCCAGGTATAGTGACAAATTGGACGTCATCACTGGGTGCTGACAACAGAAGAAATCTGAGCTGCAGACTAAGGTGGGGGATGTTTTTATGCTCTATTTGGTCCTGGCATACTTCAACATTTCTTAGTTTTCTCTCTCCAGGACAGTGAAAATAAAAGGCTGGGACATGGGATTCCAAGTACTCCAACTTGAACATACACATTAAGCCTAATAACTTGTATGGTGAACATAATAAAAGGGTCTACACAGCTAATCTGGCCTGAAGTTGGAAAAATCATTTATTTTCATTCCTGCAGATTCAACAGTGAAAAGAAAGAGTTATAAAACAACACATTTTCACAAGTCAAATATAAGTTATGGATGACTGCAGAGACAAGGACTGATACTCAATAATGTAACAAAGCAGACATTTAAGATGTGTGCCCATTACAATACAGAGAACTCTGGGGGGGCATATTTATTATTGTTTACAGTTGGTTCATCCAAAATCAAGCTAGCCAAACATTCAGAATAGAATCAGGCTGAAGTTGTATATTACTAGAGTTGGTTTGGAGCAAACATTGACTGTGCAACCAAGGTCTGAGATGACTGCTCTTTGAAAGGTTGTACTGATAATTACTCAGCAAAAAGGAACCCATTTACAATGTGTGCAGCGTGACTGTCAAAGCCGGTGTGAATTATTGACTGCTGAATGCTGTGCAATAAAACAATGATAGCCAATTTCCAAAACAAACACCTTAATGATATGTAGTAAATGCACCTGCAAGAGATATTACATCACTGTAGAGCAAAGAGTCGCATACTGCGCAATGATTAATGATGTTCAGAGGCTAGTTAGATGGTTCAAACATACACATTTTATTGACATAAGGAAAACCTAATGTTTGCTTTATATTCAAGTAAGTAACGCACATTCCTTCACCCTTTCATTCATTTAGAGGGATGTCACTAATGTGCAAAAGCTAAACTTGGTACTGAAGCATTTGACCTGGTCTTACATGTATATTATTGCATACCAAATTAAGTTTGAAGTAACATAACCACAAAACAATATTCCCATTAAGATAAAATGCAATTGTTTTGAAGCCTTATGGAATTAGCCTCTGCAGCAACTGCCTGTTGGAGCAGGTCATCAGGTCCTGATGCCTTTCTCAGGTCAACCATAGACGAGACAGAGGCCTGGCTTGATAGCCAATTTAAAACAAGTTATCAAATTTTTAAAAATGAGGAAAAAAATAATCTAATTTTAAAACTTATAACCATGCACAATCCAACACGAGGACAGTTTAGAAATGCTCATTCAGACTCTGGTTTCATACCTCTCAGCCAAAGCCAATCTACATATTATACCTCACTCTGAGCAGGAGGCATTGCCATTCTCAAAAAGGAAATGGACGGGGCACAATAAAAGTCAATCAATGTTTGGAATGGTAACAATCACATAAAACAAATTTGTATGAGCGTCTGTCCACTCAGTCAGATGTCTTATGTCCAGGTCTCTGGCTTTAGACTTCTTATTAAACAAGCACATTTAGGAAGTGAGTTCTGTCAAAATACCGTTTAATTTAATTAAAAAATAATCACATTTTCTAACCTTAAAATAAAAGTGGCAGAAAATGATGGATTTTGAAGAAGATATGTTACATGACACCACTCTTATACCATTACCAGCACATATCATGACAGTCTGACCAAAGAATATAAATAGAGTTGGACATCAAATCTGCTGGTACCCTGGTACTGTCACTCTGGTAAATTCTGGTATTGTATGTTAGTGGTTTCACTCAGAAAAAGTCCTCTCTGCCACAGTGCGACACATCCATTATTTTCTCCGAATAGCAAAGGTAATCTTTGTACCTCAATAGTGTCTCTAGAGGATTTCCTACTCATTTGCCTCCCAAAGGGTGCGCTAATCTCAACAATAATTCAATCCAGATTACCGTTATCACATTTCCCACTAAATCCTCTTATAATGCCAACCAGTTTTTCAAAACTCAGCTGGGAGTTAAGCTTTGGGGACTTTCATCTCCGCTTGATGCAAGCATGTGACGCTCGCTTCACACAGCACTGTTCACTGGCTGTCCTTTCAGTGTCACCTGAGATAAACTGCACCCTCACTCACTTTCTTCTTCAGCCATAGAGCTTTGAAGGCAATCAATATCCTGTGATGTGCAAAAAAAGGTCTGTCAAACATAGATCATCCATCCTCCAATACATGCTGCATCTGGGCCTGCAATACCCTGCAGTACTCGCTTGAGAAGAAATACAGTTTACCCAGAGATGTTGCTCAACAGTAATGTAGTATGAAGTACATGGATGCATTTAAAATGTGCTAAGCGTTGTGTCAAAAATGCATGTGAAGCAATTGGCTTTAGGCCACTCACACTTGAGTCTCATTACTCATCTGGGCTGCATGGATACAAGGCTTTGTCAGCTTTGCCTTTTATTACATTTTGATTGCTTTTGATGGCAGGCAAGGGCAGAACATGAACCTCTTTTTAGCTGTAGGCCAAGTCATTTGTCAATGAAACAACTGAACATGACATGCTTTTGCAAATGGTTACATTTTTTGCACAGATCCCTTCATGGAGTCATGATTTCCTGCCACCTTTCAGACAGATGTCACTAGTACATGGCACAGACTCAGAGGACTGCACTGATCATGTATGCATTTGAGAACCCTCCAAATCCAAATATGTGCCATGCAGTCAATTACGCCTGGCACAGGAAGTAGATGTGCTAGCACAGGACAGCTGTGTGACAAACAGAGTTTGCCGGGTCGATTGAAGGCTCGGAGCTAGTCAGCTAGTCAGGGAGAGGACTCGCACTACAAAGAGCAAACAGCTGGACATGATTCCTGGTTTCAGTGAGCGTAGGTGACAGATCTGTCTCTTCAATCTACAGCAAAACAGACAGCTGCAGTAAAGTGTCTGACAGAATATCCTGCGAGGAATTCCAGTCACATCCAAAACATATTCACTTTTAAAATGACCTAGATCTGGCTAGCTGATATTTATACATGATTAAACAGTCAAGTATGATGAGTCCATCATCCTCTTTTGCCACCTAAAACAGGAACATTTTATGCTCTTGTGTTGGGCTCATGTGAAAAATCCTAATTCTTCTGTTCATTCAAGTGTAAGCCAGTGAAACTACAACAAGAATAGCACACTGCTCTAAATTCCTATTTGACAACTTGGCTTGAGAGGAATGCTTTTCTTGTCTTGAATAACTATGTATGCCATGGGTGTGCCTGTTCAAATGTTGTCAGCAAAGACTCTTTCACAATAGTTTGCCTTATGACACACTAAAAGCTGACATTATTTTGCCCCAGCATGCAGCAAACACATGTATTATTATTTTGTATTGCTTTGCAAAACTAACATCGCGCATGAGAGAAAGAATCAACATTTCACTGATTTCATGTCATTCAATTTTTAACAACGGAACCGCTAAAAGATGGCATACTTGCTGAAGGGTCTTGAGAGCCATTGCATTATCTGAGTGAAGCTGAAACACAATTGCTGGAGTATTCATAAAAAAGGGGTTTCTTTCTATCCACAGAAAGAAATAACTGAAGATCACTTCCCAAGAATATAACCTAGACCCAATTGTCCACCTGCAGGGTTCTTAATGGGCCACTTTGTTAAACCTATGGACAAAAATGATTATTTCCCCACATAGTGGTATTGTGCCATTACAATTTCTGACCAGGTTTCTTTTCAACAACATCCAAATAGGGGATGCACAACATCTGATAAATTATTGACCTAACAAAGTGCAGCATCTTCACACGCTGACACAACATGCAGTCGCCAATGTGGGAAAACTACAAGCTGTTCTTTATTTCTGTTGTAATACTGATGTCAGTTACATTTGGTAAGGTCAGAGCTGTGGAATATTAAATCATCTGTCTACCCACATCTTAGGCTCTTCTTACCCTCAGGTGTGCATAAACTCATTGTTATGTGTCTATGGTGAGTCAGACAGTGTGCTGGCGAGGCTGTGTGACTGTGAGAGCTACTGGAAGACAATCGAGAATAGCATGGAAAAAGTTTTTAAAACTAAGATTGATTTTTATTTTCAAGTCTTGTACTCTGGTAAGACGTAAAGCACAGCTTCTTGACGCTCCTTAAGTACATTTACAAAATAATAATACAATAATTATACAAATTAATGCCGGTTGCTAGTCTAAAAGCCATTACAAAAAAACTTTTGCTTTGAGACTCAAGACATGAAAAAAATTGCGAAATGTTGGAAATATGAATTGCATTTATCAACCTATAGAACATATAGAACAGTCATATACCATACCAAACACATACCATTTTCAGGCTTCTTGTTTGTTTGGTTTGGTAAAAATGTACAATGTAAGATGCTTTGTATCCATTGACTTTTTACTCAATTAAAAGGATAATATTTTTTGAAAACTACAGGTTATGAGTTTTTAAAAAACAAAATTGTGTAGTAATCGGTTATCTTATCTGTATCGGTCTTGGGAAGTAGGTTATTATTGAATATTTGCATCAGCTGAAAAGCAACCATATCGTACATCCCTACCGTCACAACATCTGACCTTAGTTAGTCAGTAGCTTGTGGGATGATTTACATGACGTAATATACTTAAGTACATAAAAGGCGAGAAGATACCTGTTGCTGTGTTGATTATAAAGACCAGGAGAAATCGACTTTTAGCTTGGTAATGTCTGAAACAGAACACAGTGAGTTTTTTGTTTAGAAAGTATTTTCTAAACCAGTTAAGTTATTGGATATCATCACATACTTCTTTAAGTGTTCTGTGAAGTCTCCCAATCTGTAGCCTCCTGTGTTCGAGGGGTGTCTGTGTGTTGGTTCACTTTCCTCTGAGCTGCAAGTCTGACAATGCGTGAGCTAAATTTGACCAGTTCCCCCCTCCCTCTGTCTCCACATCTAAATCTCTTTTGCCAACACTGATTTGTTTCTATTTTGAAGTTGTTCTATTCTTTTCACATTCTATGTCAATTTTATGTGCAAAAGCAATACATATATAAAACTGTGTTTTTCATGGTAATGCTTAATCATAAGACTGCTGAGCTTTTAGTCAATCTTTAATTGCATATTTAAAAGAGGTTTATGAAGGAGGTATAGAGTACTGGCTAAACACAACAGACACACGTTCAGGCATACTCTTTTCTAGGTCAAAATCATGATGAATAAAGACTGAGATTAGACAGTGTAAAAACAGGCTTGATCAGAGAGAAAGAACCTTACTACTCATTACACCCTCATCATAAAGTGTCCGCACTTGTAAAACAACTAGAGTCATCAAAACATGGAGTACACTGTTTACATTTTAAGTAGATTACTCATCAAGCTTTCTTAGAGTTTTCTGTGTGAACACAAGTTTCCATGTTCTTCTCAGAGTGAGAAAACGCCTTTCTTGTTTATAGGCTAAAACCATCTGATAGTATTCATGACAGGTTTCCCGTATCTAACCATCTGCCAAAGTGGATCAAATGTTTCTTAATCAAACAAGGATTTCTGCCTCTGCTAATATCTTCCAATGACTGTAACGTAATGACTGTTGGCAAAAATGCCTGAATTTGTATCAAATATTTGATGCAAGCCCTTTTCTCATTTTGCATTAACTGCAGTGACATTAAAAAACTTTTTTAAACATTTTAATGTGGTTCCTTAATGTTCTTGTGGTGCTCTGTGCAAAGAACAACAAGAATGCTGAATATAGTCTGTCAGGCAGCACGTACTCCCAGGCAGTGTACTGCACGCAGCAAGCGCCATAAATAAAACGGTTACTTGCTTTACTGAAGGACATAAATTAGATGAGACTAAACGTGCAGGACACTTAAATCAAAGCCTAACCCATTGTTGTATCACTGAAACAAGGGCTGCAGACTATAGTCGTTTTTACACTGGGCAATAAGCCGCCAATAGGCCGGCCTTTTGCCGGCCCGGTCAGCGTGTTTACACAGAAGGAGGCATATTGGCAGCTTGCCAATATGCCTCCTCGGAGGGTACACTTATTTCCGCCTCCATTGCTATATAAACACGAGGCGTAAATGTGCCGGCCTCTGCGTGAGATGGGCGGAGGTGTCGATGACGTGCACTGTTGTGCGGGCCACAGGAAACAGCTGATCACAGCAGTCAGTCCATCACTTCATCCGCGGACGTCAACATGAGCAACTACTAAACCGCTGAGATCCGGGAGATGCTAGCGTCTTTGTAGCTGACAGCTAGCGGAGCTGTTTAGTTGAGTCCGCTAGCTGTGAAGCGGCCGAAAAACAATGAACAGTCGCTACTTTCAAATTAAAAGCCCCCCGCTAAGAACCCAGTTCTAAACTCCAATGGGGTGCAATGTAAAGTTCTTATTTTGAAGACAAATTCGTTGTCACTGTTCATTTCCCAACTTTGTGCTTTATGTCACGTCACATGTTTATGCCTACTCCAGAGGCGGCCAAGTGGCAGCTTTTGGAAAAGGAGGAATATTAGGCCTCGTTTTTCCAAAGAGAAGGCAGCAATTTGCTGGCCTTAGATTGGAGCAAATGTGCCGCCTTCTCTATGCGAAAAGGGCTTCTGTTTATATTCAGTTGATATGCTGCCCTGGTATCCTGAAAATACACTTAGGGTGAAGCTTTGTTTTTATCTAAGAATATGAGAATTTCACTATTGTGAATTCTATGCATCACCTCATCTCAATGTAAAACATCTGCAGTTAAGATTTGCAAGAAATATGCAAGAATGGGTGGGTAAAATAAATTATTCTTCCCAGATAAGGAGCTGCAGGCTACTATGCTGTTTGGGTGAACTCTAACATCCACCCAACCAACATGTCATCAAGGTAACAATTACCCTTTACTGTACAGCACCTGTTGTATGGAAAACAGTTTACAGTTGCAAATAACCCAGTTAACCCAAATGTATGAAAATTACATGTAAATCCAGCCACTGACAACGCAACAAATACTGCTATGCCTCCTTTGTGTGCTGTGATGTAATACATTCTTGATCAATCGATTTCTTAACTGAGTTAATCAATTATTACCAAATCATTTGCAGTTGTCTAGTTACCTTGACTACAGTTTCCTATGCATCATGTCAGTTCCACCATGGACTAGCCAGGTGGTTAGACCAAAAATCAGTCCAACACTGTTGGGGGGCGAGTTGCTCCAGGTACCCCTGAGACAATGAAATATGATTCAGGAACTTCAGTTTAAGGGACAGATCCGTACATCTGAAGGCTTCCCAGGTGGAAGAACACTGCACAGTGGTTTTTAATACATCAAGACATGATTTTACAACAAAAGGTTAGAAAACGATCTACCAGTTATCTACACTGGTAGAGCTACACTGATAAGATAACTGCGTGAAGGGCTCATGTCAGCCTGAAAATGGCCTAATGCAAATATAATTTCATCCACATTTATTATGTAACATAATTCATAAAAAATAATAGGTTATTTATCTGATAATTATTTTCTTTACTCATCGTTTTATATATAAAATGCCTACTATAATTTCTCAGAGCCCATTATGGCTTGTTTTAGCCAAAGTTGTTGGTTGCTCGGCTCCCAGCTCCTGCACATCACAAAGTGTCTTTGGGAAAGACATTAAACCCAAAAGTGCTCCAAATGGTCAGGCCAGCATCTAACTGCCATCAGTGTGTGATTGCGTGTGAATGACAGGCAATTTATAAAGTGCTTTGGTTAAAAGCCCAAAAGTAATGCAGCCATTTCATTTCAGCACTTTAAACGCTCCTTTTATAATCAGCACCAAAACACGTGTATCCACTATTCACTGTTTGGTGTACATCACATCTTATGGTTTTGTACACCTCAACGTCAACCTCAATGTGTTTCTCTCTGTCCAAAGCCGCGATTCTTGAGATCAATTTTCACATCGAACAAAAAAGTATAACAGAGGACCACTTCAAACACCTGCCTGAGTGAACTTTTACAAGACATGAGGAGCAGAACATGTGCAACAACAGCCCACATGGATGTCTGGGGGGGGGGG
>OMLP01005339.1:13318-33411 GCA_900302685.1 Spondyliosoma cantharus | reverse complement strand
TTCTGGGGGGGGGGGGCAAGCAACAGAATAATAAACAGACCAAAGTCTGCCGGTCACTAACAGGGTTTATTGTGCATGGCTGAGCACCCCTCAGACAGACAAAGAAAACAAGCAAAAAGAAATATGGAGATACAGAAATATCTCCGGGTAAATGTTCCGTGTATGCCTCCATCCCTAAACACTCGCCATCTGCTGACTCTTTCTGGACTCCACAAATCAGAATATCATCTTTAAATAGATATGGACCGGGTGTCATCATACCACAGCCTCATTGAAAAACACCATAATAGGCTACAGAGGCAGTTCCAAGGACAAGAGAAGCTTCTGCAAACTGAATGAACAGGAGCAGTTCTCCACTATAGTGACAAGCTGCGAGCACGGTTAGAAAAACACATCTAATCGAAACGCATTACAGTTAATGACAACAGAAGGCAGTGTGCAGGTCTGCTGACTATCGCCCTGTCCGATAAATGTCTCCTTTTCAGCTGAGGGGAGTAGGGTGAGGAGGAGACAGTGTAAAAGAGAGAGATGAGAGGAGAGCCAGGAGGACTCGGTCAGCCTTGGGGCACGGACAGTTGAACAGGGAGGATGGTGCTAAGCTGAAAAGTGGCTTTGTGGTTGCATAGTGTTCCTGAAAAATGTCCCCTGTAGTCACAACAAACAGGACAGGACACTACACTCGGCCTGGCTTCATCGTCTAGCCATGGTGTAGGAAGTGAAGCTATCTGAGGGGGGAGAGAGGTATCATCAGGAAGCATCTGGCATCCTCCATGTGGGTGCGTTGGAACATCCAGGTCCAAACGGACACTGCAGAACGTTTCCCTTCCATTTCAGTCATTTCTAAAAGTGTTCCATAGTTAAGAGGGTTGGAGGTTTTAGCCTGCAATGCCCTCGCGCTAGCAGTCTGCCCTTTGGTCATGGGTTACATCTGTATCTCCACTGAGGTGACAATGTATTGAAAGATGAAGTGGTCCAGAGGTCACTGCTGATAGATATGCAGTATTGCATCTGTGAAGGACTGCACACAATGGGCACATAAAAAAGGAGACTGCCAGTGATTTGAAGGACACAAATCATGTGTAAGCCCAGCTAAATTAGTCTGTGCATGCATTTTGTTTATGAAATTGTCATAATATCTATATATATATCTATATATATAGATATAGATAGATTATTGATAAAAATAAAAAAAAGTAAGATTAACACATTTTCGGCCAAACATTATAGCTGTAGTGAGAAGTTCTTTTCATTTTTGACAAATATTTTTCAATTAATCTATTAATTTTTAAATCAGAATATAGTGAAGTGATATCTTTAAATGTCTTGTTTTGTCAGATTTTTATTTATAAAGATAAAAAAATAGACAAAAACAGTCTTGTATCAGCTTTACAAACAAGTAAAATTACTGATTATCAAAATAGTTGGTTTATTTTCTTGATTAGTGATTACTCATTACTCAACTATTTTTTTTAGCACCAATATATCACTAGAAATTAAAAATGCATCACACCAAGTCATTTCAGAATGGTCTGGTAAATAGGACACAATGTTTTACACTCACATAAATTCATATTTTGTTTATGATAGTGCTTGTGTGCAACACTATTTACAACTTTTTGATTTACTCCAAAATCGTTAAGCACAGACTATCTTTACAGCTTTACAGATGCTAAACAGCAGCCATCAACCACAGCATATATTTTGCCTATTAAGCTTTCTCTGGCTCCGAAGCACTTTAGCCTGATAAAGACTGTCTGATTGAGCAACAAATCTCATGATGGAGCAGGATTCTTATCTGGTATAGATGGGGTATCTGAGATGATAGATGCAAAGTGATTACTGTGGAATAATTAGGAGAGACAATGCACTATCTCTCGTGGCAAGCTCCAGCACGTGTGTGTCTACATGCTGTATCATGCACTTCAGTCACAGTGGGCCAATTTAGGACATCCGGAAAGAGGTGAAGATGAAGGCCTGGATGAGACAGAGTGGAGAAGTGTATTCTGTGCGTTGATTACAGGTTGTTCTACCAGTGGGACGAAGACAGAGGGCTCCTTTGAGAGGATTGTGTGATTAAGGGGGAGCGAGTGGCACACATACAAGGACTGACACTGTACTCTACTCCATAAGTCATTGGGGACGTGTCACAAAGTCAAGACTTCAGGGACATTTGAAAATTAAGAAAAAACAACTAAACTTACATATGACTGGTGATCTGGTTCTCTGGAAACTGATTTGAGATTGATTCGGGTGAAGTTTTGATGACTCCAAAACAGTTCTTGAGCTTCACAACAAACAAGCGTTGCAACATTCTCTTAAGCAACTGAAGTACATGGGAACTTGTTTTTAAACATTAAAAAACATTACATGGCTCAGTACAGCTCATCTGGCGCAATCCACTCAGCGCCACTCAAGCCCCAGATCCCAAACTGATTTGAAAAGACTTTATTTACACCCCTTTTCAAAGCCAAATCTTCAACAACGCTGCTGAGCTAAAACCATTTGCTCACACTGTCTATTGCAGTGTTCACACGATGATTGTGTAAATAGCGTCTTTTCAAATCAATTTGGGATCTCTGCGCTTCTGAAGACATCCCCAGATGAGTTGTATTGAGGTATTTTGAGTTTTTTTATCTTTTTTTTTTTTATCCCCCTCACCTATTTCTGGTATTTAGAAGAATGCTGCAACACTGTTTTGTCGTGAAGCTCCAGAAATATTTTTTGGTCTCTAGGACTTTCCATCTGCACGGGGGTGAGTAGATGATGACTGAATTTTCCTTCTTGAGTGTACTTATCCTTTAAAGATAATGTCTGCCAACAGCCGTTTGAAGAAGAACCCTATCGCTGGAGGATGGTTTCTGACAGCAAGTGCGAAATGCCAACACAACAATGGCAAATCTGGAACAAAAACCAGCCTGCCTTTTTTTTTTAAGATGAATGCACCATGCAAGGGCACGCATGAGCCTTAAACAAATTAAGGGGAAACCTACACCCTTTCAACAAAACCACAGAGCACTTTCCATCAGCAGCAGCCCCTGTCAAAACACGCTGCCTTTTACAAATGACACTTTATGTATTGCTATGTCTTCTATACCTCCTAAAACAAAGAAGCCTCTGCCTAATCCATGACCAGTTTGTACTGACATCTCCCTGAGACTCTGAGGAGAAATTATGGGAAATGAAGCCAGGGATGCCGGTGACATAACTGACCTATATCTAAACTTTTCTCTGACAGCTCATCCCACGAAACGAAATGAAATTCCTAATCCACAAAAGTCAACGTGCACAAGTAAATAGCAGATGGGCGCACACAGAAACTCAACACACACACACTCAACAATACTTACTCAAAGGTGAAGAAAAGTCCACAAGTCACTAGAATGAGGACAAGGGTGAGGTAGAAAACCCCCGTCTGCTTGGCCATCATAATCCTCCCATCGCAGTAAAATTTATTCCGTCCTGGGAAGGACTCCCACTTCTTCTTCTTTGGGGTCTTTTTCTTGTAAGGGGTCTCCATTGGTGTGGAGCTGCGAGTGCTTATCTGGCTGTACTCGCACTCTCTCATGGACTCAGACACCCCGAGATGCATCGACTGCTGATTAAAAATCCCCACAGCTGTATAAATCCCGGGGCAGATGTGCCTCTGTGAAGAGAATAAACCAGTTCAGTGGGCAGACAGGCTAGGATCACAACTTTGAATGTCTGGGATCAGTGTAGGTGGGAAAAAGTTTGTGAAAAGTGCAAGACTCACTTCCTGTTATTAATATCTAATTGGCTAGCACTCGCATTGCACTTATGTAGCATTTTTTTTTAAAGCACACTTAGACAGCAGTGAATTCAGCAAAGCAACAAATAAGTTCAGTATAGCAAGTTCAGCTAATAACTTTACAAGCAGCTCACACATAGCATAGCTTTACGTTTACAGCGCCCCTGTTAGCCTGCAACCTGGTTAGCATGTTATAGCAAGTGAATCTAAAGTGCAGCTAAAGCTAACACGGCTAGCAAGTTAATGAAACGACTGGTAAGTTAATGTTTGCACAACTTGTGCAATTAAGGGGCTAGCTCCGTGCACTCACTTCACCCACACAACTACACGCTTCGACTTGGCTTTCTCACTTCTAACTCTCCCACTCGAGGGGAGCTAACACGAAGGTTTGAATGTGCTCTCCGGCTGCGCTGCTGTCAGCCACATAACACTACAGACACCACAGCTCCAACATCCCGGCTGTGCTCGTCTGCTCTGCCCGCCGAAGCGACAGCTGAAGCGCTGCCTTACCGAAGGAAAGTAACGCTGGTCGTCGTGTCTGGGTGGTGTCGCGTAGCTACTCCTTTCGTTATCCAGGTTTGTTGCGAGCCGACGACAGCGCGAAGAACACCATTTTTTTCAGAAGTTGACAGGGTAAATAAAATGACAGTCAAATTGGAGAGGGGAAGAAGTTCGTCTGAAAAAGAAAGGGGAAGGGGAATCCAGAGAAAAGACCACACGACGGGGGTGCTCTCAGACGAGCTCCAGCATCCTGACTGGCCGTCCGTCGCTCAGGAAAGACACTACGAGTCTTTGCGCACAACGCGAGCCAAAGCAGGACCTCTTTATGACCATATGTCCGAGCGTTTCACAGCGACAATCATCACATATCTTCACCATTCAGCCTCGTTTTTCGGGGAAAAAGTTGCGGAAAATCCCCCCTCTCTAAGAAGCGTGCAGGCAGGCCAGTCGACAAACCCTCCGTCTACATTGTGTCCCTCTCCACGCACGGTGATGCTGCCACCCTCGCAAACAACAAACATCAACATGGGAGCAGAGCAGAGCCTCCCAGCCTGCTCCTCCCCCTCCAACCGAGTCTGAAGTCACTACTGAGGAGGTGCAAAAGGGAGGACGAACAGTTAAAGAGGTTTCCAAACCGTGGTCCAGGGACCTCCAGGCTACCATTAGAGAGGGAGGGAGGGGGTTTCCCACCAGCAGGGGCGCGTCCAAGGAGGGGCATGAGGTGACACTGGGGTTGAGGCACCCCTGCAAGATAAGGAAGAGTTTCAATTATACTTTTGGTCTGTCTTGAGTATTATTATTTCAGAAATACAAATGTACTAGCTGCGTGCCTTGCAAACAGGTAAAAGTAGATATAGAAATATACTGTACTTGAATATCTGTTAAACAGGACTTATAGAGGGTATGACTGGTAATATGACTGTATTTTTCTTTCCATCAACAAAGCCCACGAAAAGACACCAACAATGAATCAACCCCACGGTGGAGTGAAAGGCTGACGTGTCCCTCTATTGTTGAATGTTTTTTTTTTAAATGCATCAATTAGCCACAATCTGCCTTTGCACTTGGTAAAATGTTTTGTTATAACGATGAATACGTGCAACAGTCAGCACGCCCAAACACACAAATTCTGTTTCAGAAACTATTCTTCAAGAAATTCACTTTTTATTCCTGTTCATTATTTTAAAGTTCTTATTTTTCATGATTACGTTGTGTATTTTATGCCTCAAACAAATATCTGACACAAGACAGTTGACTGCAATTGAGGGGATAGCAAGACAGCAAATGTTTGCACCAAAATGTATCTGACTGGGTGCAAACAAGGTCATGGGCGGTGCCCCAGTCTGTCAGCCACAAGGGTGGCCCCCTAGTTTCACCTGCCTGAGTAACGTTAGATAAAAGCCAGAAAAAAAACAGCTGTCTCAGAAAATTACCGAGCCTTGTACTTAGGACCTGTTATTAACAATGTGGTTTCAAAGTCTGAAAGTATTCAAGGACAAACTCAGTTGTTGTGGTGCTACTGCATTTTTGGAACTAAAAATAGTTTAAAGCCTTTTTCTGGCTCAAAAGCAGTTGCATGTAATCTGACAAAATGCCTCCAGTGATGTCATTCACTGGTGATTAATTTAGGTCTAGGTTTTCAAAAGAAGTCCACTGGTCTAGCATCACACTCCTATAATAGTGTTGGACTTATTATGGACAGACAAAGAAATGATTCAAAACCTTTAAAGCAGAACCAGAGTAACTGCCTCCTTTATTCCATGTATTATTCTCAACACCTGGTGCCTACATAACCCACAATGCAGTTTAGCCACCGATTGACATCTCTGGAGGTAATTTATCAGATTATATGCAACATCCTCTGGAACAGCAAAATGCTTTATATTTCTGGCTTCACTTCACATATGCAGCATTACTTCACAAGACCTGCAAACACACATTGATGTGTAAAATTGGTGGAGTTACCCTTTAAAAGGATTTTCTCGACATTACGACCATCTCTAAACTGTTGACAGGACACCTCAATCTCCAGACAGAGGCAGATTAACATTCTTGGTCGTATTCATTTTAATATGGAGCAGATTGAATGATTGTCAAACCTTCCCAGAGCCAGAAAAGCTACTTTTATATGTGTGTGGCATCCTATCAATTAAATATCTGTCGAACTAATGCTGCTAGAGAAAGAGACACTAATGCGAACGTGCAGTGAGTGACGCAAAAACAATTGTATGCGCTGGGTGAATTGGTTTGCTAAATCGAAGTGCAGTATGCAATCCTTTTACCAATAAACTCTTTTGGAAATAAACGTGAAATCTGAGTCAGAACAGTGTCTCTAGGTGTCCCCCCAGACATAATTACTCATAGTTTTATCCAGGATTATTTTGAACTTGGCAATGTGTAGTAAGAGATTTATAGGCATGATACCTGTGATCTCACCTGCAAAAATCCCTCCAGTAATGTTCCCTGGGAGCTGCAACAGGAAGCACGATGATACAATGAATCAACCTGATTCAGGAAGGTGATGAATGACTGACAAAACAAACATCATTATTGACAGTAAATCATTTAATATGCGTGGGCACCATCAGTCATCACGCATGCAGCGATTGTCGCCACACAGCCAGTGCTCCGCTCTCGGGGCCAAGTACAGTTCTCTGATGATGCAATTTCCTGTTCGGCCAGCATTAGCACAGATGATTGCGTCACCGGCCTCCAGTTCCTCTGTCGGCTGTCCTCCTCTTAACACCTACACATGCATGCACACGCACGCACGCACGTACACACACACACACACACGCACGCACGCACACACCCACTTCCCTGTCTTCAGCTCTGAAGTCACCTGTTTACTCCCACAGCTGTACAATTAGCCTCTGAAAAGAAGTCTGGCTGCATTTCATGTAAAGTGAGAGGACCTAATTGTTAACTTTTTTCTCTCACTGCAGCTTTTGTGTTTTGATTTAGCAAGCATGGAGCCCAGTAATCAGATTGAAACACCATCACCCATCTGACACACAAACTACATTACTTCATACGCATATTTGGCTGATGGCATTTTCCCAGTAACTGGTCTTTCACTGTAAGCTTGTGTCATGTTTCAGAAAGCTGACTGAGAGCATGATTGGCTGCCACTGCCGGGCATGCGAAGCTATCAAGTGGCACATGTTTCACTTAATCTGTTGGAAAGCTGTGGATGTTTTCAATGGCTGCTAATGATCTGTAAGCCCCCGCGGACTAATTCCTTAAGTGTGGGGCTCGTTAAGCAGTGTGATGACATATGGCTGCGCTTGTGTTGGGAAACGGGTGGACATGATAGGGTCTTTGAGTCTGGATCCAAGAACAACACGGGCCTGAATCACATCCTGCCAAGGCCTCATCTAGGCAATATTGTTTTGTTTAGAGAGCTGGACAGGATGAAAGAACATAGTGACCTCAAAGCCTCATCAAGAGTCCAATGGACTCTCAATGGCCACAATTATTGGACGTGGTAAACACACCACGGCTTACACGCATACATTGTAACACATCCCCGGAAAGGTCAGAGCAGTCCCCGTTGTTTTCACCCAGTACTCATTCATCTACCTACGTTAGCGGTGAGAGGCAGCACGGCAGGTTACCCAGGCCGGCGGTAGCCAATGACGGGCCTGGCTTCCTCTCAGCCACCACATCCATCCTGTCAGAGCTCGATGACTCAGCTTCTCAGAGGCACAGGAGTGTGGGAGGTTTTCTCCTGCGGTTGGCTGCCTACGTGAAACGCATCCTCCATCACCAGAAAAAAAGTGCAGCAATCCACTTTCTATCCAAACTCTAAATGACAAGCTGAAAGGGAAAACACTCAGTAGGGTGTGAGTGTCAGTCAGATATGTAGGCTAAGTTTTATAATGTGCAGGTGCAGTCGTGTGACAAGAATACAGCTACTGTTAGAATGCCAAGATGAAAGCATGTGAATCATTTTCTTCTCCACAGAAAAAGGCTTTGGTTAGGAATCAATTAAGGTCTTAACCACCTCTCAGGCATGCTGTGATTAGTTCAGAGGTGTCAGTAAGATTTTAATGAGATGAAGATGAGTGATTGTACCTCTCTGCAGCCGAGCAACCCGCCAAACAATCATCCTTTGAAATCCAACCTGTTTATCGCCTGTGTTGTCAACTTCAGGAATGCAATTATTAAAGGCGGCTTAAAATAGGACCTGATATTATGCCCACATTTCCCCCTGGCAAAGGCGAGGAGGGAGAAAGACGTCAAGTTCCAACTAAAGAGGAAGTTAATTCTGGGAAAAAGAAACAAACTGAGGACTCCATTCAGACAGACAAAATAAACACAAAGCAGAAGAATAATGTCGAGTAACTGCTGTCTTTATTTGACACTTCTTCTTTCTATGAAATTGATTAAAATAAACTAAAGTTAGAGGGGGTGTAGCAGACATTAATACCAAGACAGCAGAGATTGTGCTGTGTTTACGTCTGCTTGATTCCTATCGGATGTCTGTGTTTTCACTCGCAACAACTTGCATGCATTCGTTAACAAGAGAGACCAACAAGCCGGAGTCCAAGAAATAATAATAATAAATACTAGTCTGGAGATTCAATTCTAAGTGTGGGACACATTAATCATATTAATATTATCTTTAGTCTAGCATGGGCAAAATGTCTGGAGTTTCTGAATAAAGCTGCAATTGTTGCAGGCCAAATATAGTCCAGTCATGGGACTGAATTGGACAATTTTCAATTAAAAGTTAGAAAAAAAGTGAAAAATAAAAAGATATAAGAGGAAATTCCTTGACTGCAGAAATGCTTAAATTCACTGAAGTGCATATACAGCAGGCCAAATCTTACTATAGAGTGCAAAGGGCTAACTAACATGAGCCTACACGGGAAAAACAAAACAACGCACCCTTTTCAAGGCAAATATTTTGACTGACCTTAAAGGACAACACAATTTCATACTGTTTTCTTTGTTTATATTTGGCGGACCCTGCCACCTTTCTAGCTTCAAGCTGCATTCGAGGACATTATTTTCCACTGAAAACAGCTTGTTTATTACTTAATGGGAAAAAAATATTATTTCTGCACTAGTATTATTACCTCATTAATAGTGAAAATATCAAATTCTGAGTGGGAATTTATTCTCCAAAACTGGATAGTGCCCCTTTAATGATGGGTTCAGTCTATTTAGGTGAGCTAGTTCGAGGGCTCTGGTTCTGTGCATGCTCACTCACTGACGTGACTTACTGGTAACACTCATTTGAATGAAGCCACTGTTTACGTGTGCTTTTCCTGCTAGGAAGAATCAAATTATCTGCTGTGAGAAAGGACTATTCTACACGTGCTCTTTACTTCATTTGTGAGAGGTTCTCCTGTGGGGCAGGAAAGTCTCCCAGTGGGTGTCATGCCTGAATAGAAAAAGAGTTGGGTGATACAAGACTGTGAGGCTCGTCACATTTGGTTTTATCATCTGTCCTTAGTCATCTTCAAGCTTGTCACATCACATCTGGCATTATATGTGTCTCGACATGCGTCTTGAGTGACCTCCTGTGATCTGATATCACATCCCTACTCTATGTGCAAATTTACACATACGTCACTGAAACAAACAGATTTTTACACAAAGAAATGTCTAACATTTGCCAAATAAAGAAGCAGGCCCAAATAGTGAGGCCTGTGTGGTAAACAACATTTCACAAAGTTTATACAGTTTCTCCTGACGCAACAGCTGTGGAAATTTATCATTTCAGTACTCATGGTACTTGGCTTCTTATTGGACCTGGACCACATGAAAAATTCACTTTGAATTATTTTTGTAGCTGATGAATTTTATCGAAAGGAGAAGCACTTTGACCTGCATTCACAAAGAATGAGAGATGCATTTAATACCCTGACATTAAAGTACATTTGTACTGAAGGATGTGAAACTGACTAAGGTGAGAGTATTGATATATATATATCACAGACTCTCTAAACAGGAGGGATAGTGGTGTCACTGCAGTGTCTTCAGATTCTCATTTCATTATCACTCTTTTTCTTGTAAACGCAAGCCGTGCCACCGTTATCAGCATCTTGAATGTTATTGCAAATCGCTGGGAAAGAGATTGTGCCTCGTCCTCAGATCGACTCTTTCCTCCTCAATGGTTTGTGACCCGAAAAAGCCGCACATTACAGATGGTTCAGTAAAGGACTGACATTTCCAGAAAACCTCATGTCACCTCTTCCTCTTACTATTTCCAGACATGCAGCAATGCAATAATCAGTATTGTCAGCATCACTGTTTGCTATCATCGACACAAAACATAAATTGTTTTATATGACATAGTGACATAACCTTTTGATGTCTTTGTGGTCATTAAAAAAATGCATGGATGGGAAACAGTTTTGATATACATCAAATACTTCTGAAGTAATGCCTGAATAGTTGCCATCTTTATTTTTCAGCTGAAATAATTGAACTAAAACGAACACTGTGATGGAAAATGATTTGGTACTCTTATCACGTGCCCTGTAGAGCATTTCAGTCATTGTATAATTTCATTCTAAGGCCGGATGAGTCACCTGTGGCTGTGATCAAGTTATCTTAAATAGACTCAATAAAAGGCAGTCCATGTCAGCAGTTGATGTTTGTTTTATTGGCCTAAGATTGTCTGGACATAATGCAACGTCTCCGGTGCGTAAAGATGTTCATCATACATTTATTTGTGACATGTGCAGCACAGAGTATAAATGTGTATACTGAATAAAAGAGAGACATGGAGTCATACGAAAAAAGGCAAAGTTTACAATGAGCTTCTCAGGACATTTTGAAGGTTTCTTTTCACACGTTTCTTTTGGAGCATTATCTAGATTCAAAAATATGCCCATTGACATGAATGGAGGACAGTAACGAACAGAAATGTGTTCAGTTTTTCTTATGTGACCTCGCCTAGACATCCTCTCACCCTGGCACTTCCACGTTTGATTACCAAAGCGATTGTTTTCTCAGCTATAATACAATGCATACAGGAATTTTTTTACATTGAAACATCAGTTACATCTGCCATGTTCAAATATTTGACCCCTTTAACAAAATATGTATAACAATAACAAATTTTACCAACAATAAAAGCATTTGTTATAATAGTCAGAAAGTCCCACCTCTCGCTATGCTTGATTGAGACTGAAAGAATCATGTGCGTCCATTGTACAACGGTTTATATACACAGTGATGAAAAAATACAGACATAACACAAGTGCTTATAGGAAACACAAAGTTCATCTGTGAAAGTCGTTGAGGCTATGATTGATAAATTAGACACTTCTTCTGACAGATGCTCCTTTCTTGTGTTGATTGGCTGGTGCAATGCTGCCTCCTCATGGCCTAAAGCACACACTGCAGGTGTCTTTTTTTTTTTTTCTTTTACATCTGGTTCTCAAAAAGGGACAACTTGCTCTAGTCCTATTGCACAATTTATCTTCCAGCGATGGAGACATATACATTTCAATTTTAAAAAGTCAGTGTTTTTTTTTTTTTCCTCCACAAGCGTTGGCAAAAAAGTTCAAACTACTGTACAGTGTCACATTTTAAATAAATACTCTCCATTAACAAAATGTTGATGAGTATATTAGCATTTATAAAACTGAAAAACATCTCCACGACTCATTGACTCGAAAGGAACCACATAATTCAGCACCAAAATCTGGTGGCAGCTTTGGCTGAAAAAAGTAAACAAACAAAAGACAAAACAAAATGCCAAACGAAAAATATCAAACGTAGCAATCCAACACCAGCAGGTATTAAATATTTGTATTAAAATGAGCTTTCAAATCCCAAACCCGCTTTTTTAACAGGTCCCAGAAGCTATACATATATAGAGATATTTTTTTATGTGGATACTTCTTTAAAAAAAACAAACATTTTCTGTCATTTTGATAAATAAAAATAGAAAACACAGAAATATCTTATCCGCCTAACGTCTGCTGTGCGAGTCCTGCTTCTCCTCTTGTCATGATTTCCCTAAGTGAAAGAGAACTTGGCAAATAATCGCTACCACTCCGGTGTTGAGCACCGAGGAAATGGAGATGTCTAATAATCTGCTTTCATACAGCACAAACTCTGTCTTGTTTTCCTCCACTTTAGCCATAGCCAGCAGGCCTTTAGCTGCTCTGCACATCATGTTTATGCTAGGCGGGTCCACATGGGGGTGCCCCATGTGGAGCAGGCTGTGAGGGTTCTGCTGGTACTGCGCCATGCTGACACCGTCCTCCAAGAAGCCGACCAAGTTACCCACGCTGCCCTTCTGCATGGCTATGGCACGTGCCGCCGTGGGGTCGCCTTGTGCCAGGTGGGAGAGGACAGCCACTGCCATCTCCCTGTACACCTGGGTCTTCCTCTGACCCACGTAGCGCACCAAGACAGTGAAGAGCTTCTCCTGCCGGCTGAAAGGCGGTGTCGCTAGCAGGAGGTCAACGTTGTCGCCCAGGATGCTCAGCTTGCAGAGGCACTCCAGCACAAGCCTCTGCGGAGTGGGCTGGGAATGGGGGGCTGCCGACGGGAAGGGGTCCTGGGCTTCAGCTGAGGGGCACACCATCCAGTGGAGAAGGCCATCCAAGATGGGGAGGCAGATTGTGTCGGAATAGGTGGAGAGATCCAGCTGACCCGAAATGTTGGCGAGAGTGACCATGGCGTTCTCCCTGAGCAGACTCAAACACTCCCACCACCACTCCTCTTTGCTACTCGACAGGCCCCGCTCCTGCTGCTCGTCCCTCTGGTAGCTTGGGGGCGACCTATTCCGTTCCGGGTGCTGGTGGTGCAGCAGGAGCAGCCTTCCCAGGAGAAGAACCAGAGCAGGGTGGCGCGACATGTCTAAGTCGTTCCCCGGGATAAAGGACAGGCTCCGGACGATGTTGGAGATGCATACACACCGCTTGGCGAGTGAGTCCTGCCAGGCGTTGGTGGTGGAGAGTGGAGCCTCGTCCAGGCAGCGAGGCTCATCCTCCAGGAGGGTGATGTGGTCCTGCTCTCCATCTGAATGCACCCTGAAGGGGTAGGACGGCAAGGAGCGTGCCGGGTGGGCGTAAGAGAGGGCGTCAACGCGTGCACACAGAACATCATCAATAGTAGCAGTGATATGTTTGAGTGGTTGTTTCTTCCCATCCTCCACCTTGTTCTCCTCTTTGTTTTCTTTACATGTCATTTCCTCTGCCCTCACAGGTGGTTCACTCCGGGGTTCAAACTGGGTTTGAATGTGTGCGGTGGAGTCGCCTCCACCAGCCTGCCAGTGGAGCAACCCGCTGGTGAACTCAGTGACGTAACCTAAGTGCTCTGTCATGTCTTCAATCAGGTCCTCTTTGTGGACAATCTTGATGGGGAGCTTATCGTATTTACTGGCTTGTTTAGGTTTAGGCTCAAGCTGTGTGACAGGCTGCTCAACACACTCCTTTTTACTCTCCTCTTCTTCTTCTTTTGCCTCTTTCTCTTTGTCCTCTTCTGCCTCCTCCTTCTTTACGCTGACCTCAGACTCCTCTTTCTCACCGATCACTTCTGCTGACTCCGGCTCTGCGGTGGCTGGTGGAGCTTCCTCCATGATGCTTCCTGCTTGCTCCACCTGCGTCTCTGCCGCCGGGGCGGACTCAGATTCAGGTGGGACAGCAGAATCTTTTTCCTGGTCAGGGATAGCTTCTTCTGTCTGGTTAGGAGCAGGATCCAAAAGGCTTTTATGAGCTATGGTTCCCACTTCAAACTCCTCCAGGATGCCGAAGATCTCAATCAAGAAACGGCGGAAGTACTCCACTATCAGCTCGAGGAATCCAGGCAACTGGTCAGATGGAGAGAAATTAAAAAAATAAATGTCACAGCATGCTCGAGTGGCCTAAATTATTCTGTTCTGTCAGTCGGCAGCCATGAAATTGGTTTTACCTGTGAGAGGCTAAAGGAGGCCACCGTGCTGTCATCGTACAGCAGGATGTTGATGGTGTCTAGAGCCCATGTGCTCTCTGCCAGGAGGCCAGACTTCAGAGACATCATCACGCGCCAGGCCTCAGGCGTTCCTGGGATTAAAACCATGGGATTTTTGGAACCAGGAAAGAAAAAAAATTGTGATCAGACATTATCTAAATGATAAAAGGGGCATTGAACAGAGTAGACCAGTGTAAATCCTTTCACAAAATGTACCTCATGTTGAGCTAGTCTACCTGAATATTAGGTCTAGCTCTACATCTAAAGTTCAGTTGCATGAGAATACTGTAAATCCACAACATTTCAGTGCTTCAGAGTGCCCAATTCAAAACTCTAATCATAATGGGACTCACCGGTGTCCTTGGAATTGAGCTTCCGTCGGGGCTTCAGAATCGGCATGCTGGCCTCCACTGATCCTGGTGGGTAGTTGAGGTCCCGCCTCAGATTGGGAGGAAACTGACCAGTGGGTCCACTGCCCTGTGAGCCCATCATGGTCATCCCCGGCTTGGGCATCTTCATGGGTGACATAAACGCTGCTTTGCTGGGTGACATCCTAGAGTCCATGGAGCGCTGGAAAGCCCCTGGGCTGGGTGCTCTGGGCAGGTGGTTGGCCATGGATGGAGAGTTGGAATAAGAAGATGGCTGGCGTGATGACAGGGTCGCCATGCCACCTGACGACGACATGTAGGGAGACTGTCGGTGCCACTGCTCCTGCCCGGGCCTTCCGTCCATGTCATCTCTACCGATTGAGCCGTACGGTGGCATTTGTGATGGCGGCCCCTGTCTGTTGGGGTAGGGATAGCCAAGGTCTGTCCTGGACGGCCACATGTTGGGGCCATCGGCAGCGTGGTTAGGAGTGGGGCCCCCGCCCATCATACTGTGCTGGCTCTGACTTGAGGGGGCCATGCGGTCTCGGGGGTAGGGGAAGGGGAACTGTCCCTGGATGGGTCTGTGTTCAGGGCCTGAGTACCCACCGCCGTAGTGGTTGTACATGTCCGGCTGCTGGTTGGCGTACTGCATGGCATACATGTCACTCTCATGTCTCTTGGGTGGAGGGCCATACATGCCGTCCATGGGCCGTTTGTAGCCCTGCTGAAGAAAAGTTAGTGATTATTGTTTATTGTCAGCCATGATAGACTCATTCTTATCATTCTAATGCTTCAGTCATGTTATACAGTAATACTACTAATAAAGGGGCACTATGTGGTTTTGGAGAAGAAATTTAAACACAGAATTTACAATATTAATGAGGTAATAGTACAAACTCAGAAATATTTATTTTTTCCATTACTAAATAAACAAGCTGTTCTCAGAGGACAATAAGGTCCTGAGAACACTGTTTGAAGCTAGAAAGGTGGCAGGGTCTGCCAAATATAAAGAAAGTAAAACAATATGAAATTGTGTTGTCCTTTAAGGTCAGATTGTTTAATCAGTTTATATTCAGAGTTTGTTTTTTTTCAGTTTGTTTAGGCAAAAAAAAATCAACCAATGAAGGTCTTTCTCTTCTGATTAAAATATGTTCCCCAAAACTACATAGTGCTCCTTTAATAATAAAAGTCAGTAAGCTATTTGTGTAGCACCTGTTGGCAAAGGTGCAGCCTAAAGTACTAAAACTGTAGTAGGAATACAAATGAAGCAACAACATTAAGATGGATATTACATCAATCACCAATAACAAAATGATCATTTGAATTAATAATAACTTTTAGTTTAATATAATAATAATGAATCAATCACAAACTTCTCTCAAATACATTTGTTTTTGATTTCAGATTCAAACCGCAGAAGTATTGGTCGGGGTTTCAAGATCAATTGATCCAGTTGTCAGACATTTACTTTGAGCAAAAGAGCAAATAACAGGCTGCCAGTACTCTGCTACACCTACATGGCTCAA
The DNA here is from genome assembly GCA_900302685.1 of Spondyliosoma cantharus. Taxonomy (NCBI): domain Eukaryota; kingdom Metazoa; phylum Chordata; class Actinopteri; order Spariformes; family Sparidae; genus Spondyliosoma; species Spondyliosoma cantharus. The sequence goes on along the minus strand of OMLP01005339.1, from coordinate 17,326 downwards.
AAATGAATTCCCTGTGAGGACAGGTTTTGAGTCCCTTGTTCAAATCCGTCTTTTATCTTTTTAATCCATGTATATAATGCATTTGCAATGTTTGTACAGGTTTTTATGTGTGCAGAGGCATTAACAGATCAGTGGGAAAGATCCCCATGTGAGGCCTAAAAATGAGTTTTTAATTTGTGATATGGTTTCTACTGTTGTTTCTAATATGGTTCAATCATTTTAAGAGGAACTGTTTTTAACATTAGATTACACGTACTGGGTTAATCTTATAACACTGTCTATCTTTATGTAAGCTCTGATCTGTGCATTACCATAATACCCATCGCACACAGTCAACAAACCATTGTTAGATCTATTTATGAACATGGTGACTGCTTAAATGAAGCAAATTTAAGTTTACTTTACTTTCTGTAAATCATCAAAACATTTGTTCCATCATAATAAAATGGCAAATAAGAAAAACATATATCATGCAGTACACTATATGTGGGTCGAAATGTGATTTTATGATGTTTTGTGGGCAGTCTCACACCATGTTCCTTCAAGATTTGACCTTCAGTACCCACTACATATAAGGGAGCTCTCTCTCACCTGTTGCTGCGGGTACATCCCAGATGGATGCATTCCGTACGGCATGCCGGGATACTGCTGACCGTAGCCATCATGTCTGAAACACAACAGCGAAGACATGTGATGTTGCTACTGATTTGACTTGATTTGAATTGTACTCTACTACACACACGCAAAAACACACTATGGTGCTGACCTCTGCTGTGAAGGGTATCTACTGGGAGAGTACATGCTGCCCTCACTGTTAGAAGGTCCCATGTTGTTCTGACTCCCAGGAGGACCCATGTTCCCCTCCATCCCCATGACATGGTCCGGTCTGAGGATTAGACAACAGGAGAATCGTCATGCCCGTAAAAAGTAAGACCAAGCAATTAAATAAAAACACCTCACGTATCCCCGCTTTAGGGATGTATGGTGATTTTGTGCCTACCTTCTGTCATAGCCTGGCCCGTATGGATACTGTGAACGTTGGCTCATGCTCAAGGCTGATGGGGGTCGACCATACATTTCCTGCATGCCTCCACTGGGCATCTGGCCTGGCATGTAGGGATCAGCTCCTGCCACTGTGAAAGAGGAAAGGTAAATATGGGAAATGACACTCAGATTATTTTATATGAACAATGTTTTAACAGGCATCAACAAGGTAGAACAGACTCTTGAAGTCATTCTTTTTAAATGCATGAACTGTGTTTTTTTCTGCTCACCACCAGGTGGCAGCCCTCCTCTATAAATAGTCACCACTTTTCTTGATTAGGCCTATTGTTCTGAGGCTGCAACTGTTGTTATGCAGCTAACATCCACCACATTATTCATTCTCCATTCTACCTCAGCCTTCAGAGGAGCCGCTATCCTTTCTAGAACTACCCGCTTATTCTGACAAACTAAACCACATGAGTTGGTCAAAACAGGTGCTTCTCAGCAGGACGGGAAGGATGAAAGGTTGAACACGAGGAGGATGAAAAGGATGAAGAAAGTTAGGATGAGACGAGGGCTAAGATACAAGAACATCAGACGAGCTGGTGTGTTTTTTGATAAAGGGCTGCGCGCTATAACAAACAATTCTCATCTCCTTTCATAGTTCTAGTGGTAAAACACACACGCACACACAGACACACATCTGTCCTGATCTAACACGACATGATGACTAGACAATCAATTAGACCAAGGAGACAGACGGAAGAACAATGGCTTTGGGATACATGAGTCATTTTGACAAAGAGCCATTTAAGTTTGAATAAAGGTAAAGATGATGTTTTGAATTTAAGTATCTTCTTCTAAAAGCAATGCACAGTTGAGTCAAATATTTTTTTTCTGAGTTAGTTGCAACAGAGCAAAAAACACTTTATTCAGTCTCAGGATATTCTGTGGGACTGGGGAATCAGGCCTAGGTTTTTTAGTGTCTGGGTGAAGGGGCGTCACAGCGTGCGCCTCACTCACTCTTCCTCATCCCGGCGAAGGGGTCCTTAGTGTCGTACTGCATCCTCATCATCATGTCAGGCATGCTGAGGCCCTGCTGGTAAGGAGCCGAGGGGGGCAGGGAGGTGGCACGCTTCTGGAAGGCCGGGTCGCTCACCTCCGAGAAGGGGTCCTGTACGCTCACACTGCTCCTGGACAAGACGAGGAGGGAGGGACAGGAAGGAAGAGAAGGGGGAAGCTGTGTGAGAGAGCTGGAGTCCATGGATCGCATACACCGATAATATGGATATGATCTGCGCTGTGAGGGAGTTCTATTTAAATTTCAGTTTTATTTTTCATTTTCGTCCTTTTCTAAGTATTTCAATGATGGATGTTTACTCTTGATGCAAAACATTCCTGATGACATGTATACGAATATGATAGTCAAGTTGTCAGCGTTGCATTGACAACATTTACATAAAAGTAAAGAAACAGGAAGATGCGGTTAAAAATGTGCACAGTAAAAGTACACCTCATGTGATATGACACCTGGCAAGAGTGTAAGAGTGATCTTACACTACTGAAGTATTATTAAAGAAGACCTATATGGAGCACTATATGATCTAGCTGGTTTAATGTGCAATATGTAAGTAGCATCCACGTGGCCAGGGCTTGCTGGTTAGCATGCTAACTTCAGTAGATATCTCTGCAACAGAATACACAAACATCCTAAAGTTGTAGCTGTTAATTCTTCACATATTGTTGATAGTTTTATTCAACTAAAATCTTAGAAATTGCACTTTAAATTAAAGCTACATTTGTATGACCTTTATATGCTGCTACATAATCTATAATAATGCATCACATTTTTATAAACTGATAATATAATTGGAGTAAGTAAGTAAGTACCATATAATAAGTGCAAGTATTTATTTACTTGTTTCGACCACTGATATTTTTTATGTTTATTTGCATTATGCACATACAAGGGTGCTGCCAACATGTGCCGAAAAGACACCACATGAAGAAGTTGGAGGCAGAGGTTAAGAAGAAAAGCTCCCACACTTCAAACAACAAGAAGTCAGCAGAGAGGGACATTTTTTACAAAAAAGTAAAAGCCTTGAGGCACCATATAAAGAGCAAGAAAATGTATAAAGGATTTGGTTTTCAATCTCACATAAAGCACTTAAATTCTTGTTCTAACGGGAGTATAACTGATGTTAACAGCACATAGAGATATTTGACCTTTAATAAAACCCTGCTCCTCTAGATTATAGTTGTTTCTATGAGACAATATTTACTATTTAAGTTTATACATTACATCAACAGACAGTGCTCATTTTAAATCAGGGAAGTTTTGTGCTGAAAATATCTTTAACTTCTAAATGAAGTCAATGAAGCATAGACAATGAAGACGAATTGAAAGAGAAATGAATGGTATTAATATAAATGGTAATAGTAATACCAGTAACAGCAGTAGCAAAAGCAGCAGAACAACTCAGAGCAGTACTCTTGGTGTTAGTAGTGCAGTCTGTCTGTGTGGTACCTGTTGGGGGGCAGTGGTGTGACCTGTCCCAGGGGGGTGGTGGCAGGTGTCGGGGGTTTCAGATCCCCTGCCGCCTCCGCTGTCGAGCTGCTGCCGGAGGACTGGGGCGTCTGTGGGCCTTGGAGGGAGCCGCCTGAATTAGCTGGAAGACACAAGAGTCCTTATTATTATCGTAGCTCGATGATTCAAGACACTCGCAGTTCTAAAAAACGGTAACATATTCAGACTGCAGGGCTCCGCCGCATGTCTTCAGATACCATCTTGAAGCTGGTTCGAGTTAGAGCAACCATAGTGGGCTTTTGGCTGCGGCAAGGTGCTGTATTAGAGAGATAACTTTGGACTTAAGGCCAAAGCACTAACAGTGGCGCCCTACATGAGAAGTGAGCTGGAGCAAATGGCCTACACGAGGGCAGAGAGGACGAGTACAGAGGAACTGCTTACCAGCAGAGGAGGAGGAGGAGGAGGAGGAGGGAGAGAAGGAGAGAAGGAGAGGACGC
>OMLP01005331.1:4753-26486 GCA_900302685.1 Spondyliosoma cantharus | reverse complement strand
TGAGCAGGGTCATAAAGTCACTCATAGTCCAGTGTGGAAGGAATTCAATTGGAAATTAAAAATGAGATACTTCAAGACACCCTCTGTTACATCAAAATATGACAAAAATAATACAAATTTATGCTGGAGGAAATGTAAACAGATTGGGGACCATACTCACATCTTCTGGGATTGCCCGATACTGATTCCATTTTGGCAGGGGATCCAAGCAGAAATTCAAAATATTTTGAAAATTAATTTACCGCTGAACCCATTACATTATATACTGGGTTTGACTCCGGGGGAAGATATAGGGAGAAGGAAAGTCCAGCTATTACAGATTCTCCTTCTTGTGGCGAGGAAAATGATAACCCTGTCCTGGCTCAGGCCTCTACCTCCCACCCTCCAACAATGGCGAGAGGGATTAAAGAAAGTTTATGTAATGGAGAAGATAACCGCAAAACTTCATGTGAGAATGGACTTGTTTTTGGTTTTGTGGGCCCCTGTCATCTCCCACTTTGGATGGCCAGATTGATGAACTGGTAACAGCTTATTGTGAGAAGTTATGTCTAGTTAAGAAGTTAAGTTATGTTTTTGTCGTTTTGTGGGGGTCGCCTGTCGAATGCAAGTTGTTTCGTTATGTGGGATGTCCAATTGTGTAGTAGATCTTGACTTGGGTTTGTATGTTTGCCGAGACACTAATTGTTCTTTGTTTTTGTTTTGTGTATTTTGTCCTAAATGCATTGTATTGCTTTGTTTTTATATGCATCATTTTAAATAAATAATGTTCAAAAAAACAAAAAAACAAATGGAAGTGATTAGGGCACAAATCCATAGTCCTCGATTACTAAGTTCCGCTGAGGTTTTTTATGAGGATTCAGCGGTCTGACCTCTCTGTACTTCCCTGCTGAGCTGCAGTGGAGAGAGTGACACGAAGACAAACTCTCACAGTATAAATTTTGGAAGGTACCGCCATGATTTGCATAACTTAGACTGCTCATATTAGCTTCAGTGGAAGGAAAACGCCACATCATGGCCATGGACAGGAGGAAGCAACCTTAGACTGCTCCAATGTAAAACCTGTACTGTGCCACTTGACTACAGAGCAGCTTATTGCCTCAGGCTGTGTACTCACTTCATCCTCAGCACTGCCAAAAAAAGAGTGTTTAAATTTTATGACTTATCCAACCCGGTGACAGGCATTGACAATACAAAATCATTCATCTCACTGATGGAATTGTTTGCTTATGTAGGTCATATAGAGGCATCATTATAAACTGAGACTATTTCATAACCAATTAAAAGTTCCTTGTAGTAGCCTACATTTAAGTATTTTGGTTGTTGTAGATGACAAGGATTATATTTGTGGAAGCTTCTCAATGCAACAGTAACAATCTTAATTTATAAATGAATTAAATGGAAAAGAACCGACAAGTGTTTCAGTGGAGGCTGGCTGACTGTCATGCAGGCTCATCATGTCGATTGTCTTTAACAGTTGTGTTATTCCCATAGGCTCAAATGTGTTTGAGACTAGGCTCAATTAGTGATGCAGTGCCATAAGGCCTCACAGTCAGGTGTCTGTCACAAACGCTGAATGGACTGACAGCTAGTCTGGGTTATATTAAGACACCCAACACCATCTGTTTCAACAATATGTGGTGTCAAAAGTGATGTCTTTACTGGCTCTTCCTCCTGTTGATTTACAAACAGAAAGTAATTAAACATGGAGAAAAAAGAGAACATGCATTTTACTGCAACGATAAAGTTCAGTGGAAGAGAGCAGAGGAAGGCAAAGAGGAGGAGGATGCAGCCAGACTGCAGATGATGTGCAGCCTCCTCTCCCTCCTGTCACATGGACGGGAGTCAAGCTTGTTACTTGAGCAGCACAGACAGTGAGATGAGCCAGTCCTGACAGCTCAGGAGGAATCTGAAAGGACACACAATGTCAATATCAGTGAGGCGTCAGTCCAATCTCACAGAGGGGTGTGTATGTCCATTTTATGCTACTTTAGACTCCTCTCTAATTAGTTTCTATTACACTACATTCATCTGACAGATACAGTTATTATTGACTATACAAATTACATGATTAGCGGATGCATTGTAACAGATTATATTAACAGTATACTATATTAAAATTAGGTCCATCGTGATGCACTACAACAACAAAACACATACACATTAATACATGAGAAATAATAATGTAATAGTATGATATATAACTAGGGCTGCATGATATTGGGGAAAAAACTGACGTTGTGATATTTTGACAAAATCATTTCAGGAATGTTCACCAGATATCTAGAATAACTTTTTTTTGAAATAATGAATCTTTCTAGAATGGTTGGATTGATTCATGGGGTGCATTTGATCAACTATCCAATCCACAGGCAACAAACTCCCATGTAGTCAAGAATCTAATCAGACGAAATTATTTTATATTCCGCAGACTTCTCTTGTAGATTAATCACAGAAAGTGACAACTGCCTGAGTTTTCCTTATGTATCAGACAGCAGAAAGCTGTAGCAGTGTCAGAGTTAATTTTCCTTACTTACTTGAGTAATGCAATGTTGATGCCAAAACAATATATTTGGAAACATTAATGTTGTCACTCTTTACTCTCGATGTTCTGCTGATAATATCTATTGCAATTTCAAGCAATAATAGATTCGACTTGCTACTTTCACTTGAGTAATGAAAACTTCACCCACCATTGCCTGGACTAGTCTGCGTGACATGTTCAGTGGTTGTTTTGGAGGAGCTCTGCATGTGCAAATTATCTGTTTGTAATTTTTAAACCACACACAACCGTTCTTTGATTGAAATTATTACATTTGCCAAAGAGGTTATGTTTTAGCCCATGTCAGTTTCTTTGTTTGTCTTGGATGGAGGATGGGTCTCGGCTTAGAATAGACATTAGACACAATCTACTTTTGGTGCAGAGGGACACATGCAAGAATGTTTGTCTAATTTCTTTAACAGAGCGAGATAGGGGATTTGTCATATTTTCATTCTGATCCTGGGAAAAAAGGGCATATTCATGTGGCTGGTGTCTATGAGTGAGTACATGTTTGATGCAGACCCTAGATCTGGTGAGCTTAAATGATGGTTGGTTATGGGTGGTTTAAATCCAGAGTGCTACAGGGCTATCAAGTTTGATATTAGATTAGGTTTGATTGAATTAAAGGGGACTGCTGGGCCTTGGCGAAGGTATGCGCTCTACTAAAATGCGTATGTCTCTGCTATATTACATTTATGGTGTAACTTAGTGTGTGTGAGGTGACAGTGCCACCCTGTGATAAAGTCTGGTATATTGTGTTACCAAAATAGCACGTTAACCTCAGTCCTCAATAAGCGCCCACACAGTTCAGGCACACAAGGGTTGTTTTCCTCATCTGTAGCCTCTCTGCTGTCATCAGTGTGTTACTAGACACTGTGGACGCTGCCACAGCTGAACAATTCAGCATCAGAAAGCACAGACGCACTGCACATAATAAACTGGATCTTTTTTACTTTGAGCAATTGTTTGAAATATACTGTTAAGCTGTTATCGGTGTTGAGCATCATTACATTAAATCTACTGTACAGTATCATTGCATTCGTATTGTTCGGATTCCCGCTTTGTCATTTATTTTCTCTCCGTGTTTTCCTCTAAATCAAAGTTAGGGAGCAGAAAGTGGAGATAGTCACATATCATTAGGTCTAATGAGAAGTATTTTCTAACAGCCAGTTAGTTAAGCTCAAATTTTTCTCCGTTGCCCACATTGAGCAGCAGCCTCCTGTAGCATTCTGCTGGTTTCCTCAGCATTTACTGTAAACAGTTGGTGTTATATAACGTGTTTGTCATCCTGTCCCTTATGTGAGATTATGTGGCCAAACTGAATAATGTTGAATTAATTCTCCAGAATGAGAAAGTGAGTGATCAGTAGAATTCACGCTGTCCTTCAGAGTGAGCTAACGGTCCACTGCCCTCACCAGTAAAATCAGACTCAGTGCATGCTGGGAGAAAACAGATAACAGCTGCTGGTGCCTCTAATGAGACGTAGATGGTATTTGGAATGGGTCCTTCAGACCAGACTAATGGTTGTCCCACTGCTCCTCACTGGGAGAGAGCCATTTTGTAGCCAATTGTAGCTTTGCAAGGTCTAAAAACGAAAACATCCCTGTGCACAGTCATACTGACACAGATTATGAAACAACGACAACACAGTTATCACCCATTTCCATTTCACTTTCTCATTTGGTTTGAGTTGCATAGGTTTTGCTGGTTTGTAGTCATGGATAATGAGTGAGGGAAAACTGCATTAAAAATTAAAGAATGACTGAAATATTTACAGAACTGACCTGTGTGATAACTAAAATAAAGATGATTAAATAGTATATTGTTTGTACAGTAGAATGTGATGTGGCTGCTAACAGATAAAACTCATTATTTCAGTGGGTTTGGCCCCAGTGATGAAGATCTTGCACGACATCACATCAGCAGGCTGGTGTTTTTAGCTGGTACACATTGAACATACTTCATAAAAATTGCGAGTGATGAGCCTAAATGAAAGGAAATGTTCGTGCGACCAGTAATCAGTCATGTAGTCCTTGAATCTCAGCGTGCTGCAACAACACCATCAGGGAGTGCAACAAAACAATGCCTCCAAAACTTCTCTACACACCCTGAACAGCTACCACACTGCCTCTGCAGCAACAGTTTATGATAATGGAACAATCCAAGTGGCTATAATCAACGATTTTCATTCTAACAATGGATCACATGAAGGGATGCATGCAGTAATGCACAAGGAGGAATATCTTCTCAGCTTTCATGCGCTCTGCTGTAGCAGGCAGCTTTCAGAGAGACTGATCAAATGGACCTGAGTTGTCTTACTGGATTGCAGCTGATTTGAAAGCAAATAAATCAATAAAGGCATGCAGTAACTGTGATTTAATATAATATTCATTCACTGATTATCCATTAAGCGTGGACTAATCACAACTAAGAGTGTTGTTTTTCCCTGTAAAGCTCCAGAAATGTTTTGTGGACAACAAAACTTCAACTAACTTGTCTATCAGTATAGGGGGAGGAGATAACGACAGAATTTTCATTTTTGGGTGAACCTGTCCTTTAATAGCGGACCCGCACTACGTTTGGTGAAAGTGCCTTTCAATCTTTTGCACCTTCATCATGGTGTACACTACAGGAACAACTTAAACTGGAATCCCAAATCACCATGATCAATTTCAAAGGAAGGATTAAGGACTATTTGACCTCAGTGTGTACATGTCTGGTTGCTGAGAACTGACTTGCTGACGGTTTAATTGATGCTTTGTGATTTGCTTTATTGTGTTTTGTGTCTTGTATTTTATTTTAAATGTGAAATTTTGTTTTTAAATGGGAAACTTTTATGTTTTTATGCTGCCTTCTTGGCCAGGACTCCCTTGGAAAAGAGATTTTTTTTATCTCAATGGGAATATTCCTGGTAAAATAAAGGTTAATAAAATAAATTTAAAGAAAAGTGAGCTGTTGGGAATTCATGATACATCTGCATTAATTCATGTTTAAACATTACTCAAATACGTCTTGGGCCATTATTCCGGAGTGTTAACACTCCTGCTGTCAGTAGTTTGACTCTGGTATTTTCAGGAAGTACAGCACTCGACTTTGCCAGGATTTTAATTTTCGCCACATGTGTCATAATGTCAGGAGTGAAGGTGACATTTCTCAATCAAACTGGCTGCGGGCTCAGGCACATGAACAAGTCGGTGTCAGGAAGCCCCCTCTGTTCATGTGCGGGCGTTTTAATCAGACAAGCTGATTAAGAAATCACAAGAGTGATTGAAGAGACTAAAGAGCAGGTTGCTCTCTCTGTGTTTACCAGATGAACTTTTAAATGAATTAGACTATTAAGAATGTTATACTGCTTGCGATCATTATATTTTGTGAATTCATTGCGATATAAAAAGAAGACATGTCTCTACAGGTCAGCTCCTCACCATCCAGATGAATTAGTGCATGTACAACGAATGCAGGTCTCCTGGTGAACACTGAGGCTTATTATGACTGGGCCTGAAGAGTTGAAGGTAAACTTGCCAGCAGAGCAGACACCTCTCTGAATATTACATTGGGCACTGCTATATTGTGTACATGCTATTGAACTGATGTTGAAACGTTTATGAGGCCAAACTGTTTCAAAGTAAAGTAATTTTTCTCTTGCTCTTATAATTAAGAATAAGTGTCATGTACTGCATAAATGTTCCCTCAGTGTTAAGACTTATATCCTCCCAATTATTTCAGACAGCTCCAGAGGTCTCCTGAGTCAGTTAGGAATGGATTGTACATTCTCACAAGTGGACAAAAGATATTAAGTGTGCCCCAATACCGACACTCCTGTACAGCATTAAACATGATGAATTCAGCATAATGCAATCAAATGAAACCATATAAATGCCATATGTATTGGCAGCTGTGGCTCAGGGGTAGAGCCAGCATCTTGTTATCGGAAGGTTGCTGGTTCAATTCCCCTCGTCTACATTTTTTTAAAGTGTCCTTGGGCAAGATACTGAACCGAACTGAACTGTGCTGGTCGGCACCGTGCATGGCAACCACCGGCATCAGTGTATGAATGTATGTATGAATTACTGTAAGTTGCTTTGGACGAAAGAGTCTGCTAAATGCCCTAAATGGAAATGGGAATAAACTAACTGTGCCTAACTGTAGCTGCTGTTAGCTAGTTAGCTCAGTTAGCCGTGCAGTTAGAGGTCCAGACTGGGAGCTCAGAGCGATTTCTCCTCAAAACAATATGAAGACGTCTTTGACATAATGTTAAAACTCTGGAATCTTTGCATTACTTTTTTAATTAATTTTTTAAAACTAAAACGTGTACATATTGCACCACAAATAACAATTCAAAGTCTAGCACCATTCTTTAAACCATTTCTTTGAAATTGTATATTGTACATGCTGACAAGAATGTGAATGTACTGTACTGACTTTCCCCCACAAGTCAGCTCGCCACAACAAATGTTAGATCTACATGTTATATCAGACCATGTCCCACAGTTTGTATTCCAACCAAACACTACTCTGATTCCTCTGAGGTGAAGTATTACTTCACATCTAAGCAATTTTCCACTGAGACCAGCTCACATCAAGATCACACATATCACTGCTCTTCAAATGTACATGAAAAAAGGCAGACGTGGCTATATTACAGTTTCTGTTTTGGCCGGCTCTTCCTCTAATATACAAGCTTTTATAAAATATATGATAGCCAACAGCAGAGTCAGGTTATAGGACACAGAGACAGAGGCCGTAGAGAGACGATGCCGTGTTGTTTGTCGCCACTATTCCCCAGCCGTCCGACCTTTTTCCTTTTATGGTTTATTTTATGCTGTGAAGATAAATCAGCAGGAGCTACAGGAAAGATAAACCGCAAAAAGAAATACACATAAGCCATAAAACCTTCAGATGCTGACTAGATCCTAGGTGTTGTAGCTAGGAGTATCGTCTCACAGCTGTACTGGTGATACACTTCATGATAACATGTCTGGATGGGCACCAAGCTATAGACCTTTCCTCTTGTGAGCAGCGCTGCCATGGTCACTTTTTACATTTTGCTCACTGTTAAAAAAAACAAAAAAAAGATAGAAGGCTCAAGTCCTCCAGTTTAAATGGAAATACCCTCTGCCTTTTATTCCCTCCAGCATCCCCCCAGCATGTGTAAAAAGCTTAAGATGTGCTGCACGGAGGAGGTGTACCACACATATTAAATAACTGGCTTTCAGGTATGATCTGTCATTAATGTAAAACCCAACTTAACATCATCCATACAGAGAGCCGGTCTGAAGGTGGTTAGAGCCATCTGCCATGCTGATGTTTTGCTTCACCATTTAGTTTAGCATGTTAGCATGCTCACATTTGCTAATTAGCAATACCATGTTATGCAACACTGGATAATCTTAGCTATGCACAGGGGACAGCTTCTTGTGTGTTACACACACTTCTTGTGTCATCCACTCTAATGTGCACCTCAACAGTCTGACATTGTCACATCACATTAGATTCTGTGCTGATCCGAGCCATTTACCAACAGGAGGAGAGCTCAAAGATTACTTTACCTTTCGGGATTATAGGTGGATTTATTTTTGCTCCTGTTTATCAACCTATTGCATGTTGATGTGCTGTGATGGTGACCGCTGGAAGGGAAAAGTACTTCACTTCTTTAACGTAATGTTACAGAGAGGAGAGGGCGAAAAAGAAGAGGGAAAACAAGGAATCACAGGTGAGTGGTGTGGTGAGTGAGAGGTTGACCTGAATTCAAACACACACATTACTATTATTCACAATACATTTAGTTTCATTTTTGAATGTGACAACAGCATTGTTAATGTTTTCTTCTTCTTCTTCTTCTTCTTCTTCTTCTTCTTCTTCTTCTTCTTCTTCTTCTTCTCTGTGTTTATTGGCAGCTGGCAAACCAACTTTAAAGGTGTAAACCACAACATACCAGTTGCTTCTTGAGTCAACTAAAGCAATTTGGCTTTGTATTATTGGTTCCATTATGTCAGCTATAATTTAATCCTCTGCTGATAACTGGCTCTAGCCTGGAAGTTATAACAACAGACAACCAAATGAAATGCACCGTTCAAACATTGCTGGAAACATTTGGGATAAAATATGTACACAATTCAACAAAATACATGACAGAAGTCTAATTTATTTTTAATGCAAATTCTTACACGTTTTACCATTCACCAGGTGATTGAATAGTTCCCATGTATAATATGTATTAGAATATGATTTGTTGGCTGTAGTCCTATATGTATTAGAATTTATTAAAGCAACATTATGTAGAAATTGACATTTGTGTGATTTGGTGCCCTCGACGGTCTCTGAGTGCAACACCACTGTCGTAAATACCCGGGTCTATTCATTTTTTGTACAAACCTCATTACGCCATAATAATCCTATGTGTTGAAAACTTGTTTCTTGAAGTGAACATGTGTGTAACATTGTGATCCTACCATCTCACTGAGGTTACATAGAGCAGAAACAGGCAATGGCGGGCGGAGTGGCTGACATGCAGACACCATTCAGCCAATTACAAGACACTGTACCATAAACATGATTTTGTAGCTTTTATTTTTAGGTCAGAAAAGTTGCATAGTGTTGATTTAAATCATTCCAATAAACTAAATTGTAATTTTAAAGAAAACAAAAGTGATGGACAAAACAAATTCTACAGATTCAAAGGTTTGATTATTACATGCAATTGTACAAGTACAGCAGCAGTGAAATGAGATCAGTGAGATTAAATTAGATCTTCACAAAACCTTATTATCTTACATTTGGTATTTGGTCATAAGTCAAACATTTCATCTGATGCAGCCATCAGATATAACAAAGGGAAACGTGAGTTTTGTACCAAATTTCATGACATTTGACACAAAAGCTGAGACGTTGCACTTGAAACAACAAATGTCAGCCTCATGGTGGCGCTAGAGGAAAGGTCATGGGATCAACATTAGGTGTACAATGTAGTGGCAGTCCATCCAGTAGATGCTAAGATATGTGAAAATGCCTGACAATCATCACAGTTTTTACAGCACACACACACACACACACACACACACACATGGCAGATAAACTGTATGTTGTGATTTCCTTGCAGTGGTTCGCTATTTAATCTAACTTTGAACAGCTTTTTGCTTTGCATCTTTGGGTAAATACTCAGTAATCATTGAAGTGACGGCACACACACATACACACATACACACATGCACACATGCACACACACACACGCTGTCTACACTCTGCACAATGGGGCTGTGTTGATTGCATGCTGATTCTGAGACAGCCACCTGACAGGCTGGTATTAGACATAAATCAGTGATTTCACACAAAGTTAATGGGACACATCTCGATAAGAGCATACACACTCCATCAGGCTGAGGAGAGGATGGGCTCTTCACAAGCGTATTTGCATAAAGCATCTTACTAGAGCCAGCTGCAGCGACAGAAAAACCCACTGCAGTCTGTCAAGATGTAAAAATAGTGTGTATTAGTGTCACCTGCTGGTCGATCTCTGTGGGTAAGAACGGTGTCAGACTGATTCATCCTGACAGCATGGCAGTCAGAGGAGCTCGTTCCTCTTCTGAACTCGTAAACACAGTGGTTCTGCAAATTAACATCATTCACAGCTTTAAGCTGTTGTGGTCGTCACTTCAGCCCACAGCTGGTCACAATCCCACCACGTTTGTTTACTCTCACTGCCACTCTTAATGCCGGGATGTGTTGCATTTTCTGTATGGCAATCATGAAACTTCAGCAGGAGTCCCATAATAACTAAAGGAATAGCTCGCTATATAATTGTGTAAGAGAAATTGCTGTCAGTGCTGATATTTAAGGAGAAGCATGTCTGACATATGCAGCGGTGCACATATCTCTGAAAAACATACTTTCTTACTAAGCTCCAGTGTTTACGTCATGCTGATGGCTTTGGTTGGTTTGATTTTGAGGTCATTTCTACTGTCACCATAAAACAATGGAAGTAAACAGACTTGTGTCATTAGCTCACAACACTGAACAACAGTTAACCCCCCCATTGTGCCTGATTAGAGCTCCCCTCAGGCAGTGGTGGAATTAAGTGCTTTTTCTCAAGTAACTGTACTTAAGCACAATTTTAAGATCATTGTGCTTTGTGTATTTACATTAGGCCTATATAGTATAAGTATACGTCCACATTTCATTAGGTTACATACTTTTTGAGGCCCAAAGAGGCAAAATGATCAAATATTTCAAATAAAAGCAAAGATTCAGTCCCAAAAAAATCTAAACTTGATTAATTAATCTGGTTAATGTGTTTGCTTGTAACAGTCTGAATTCATTACAGATGGCTCTTCAGTGCATGACCTTCGGTGAGAAGGTTGGTTTCTTCAGATACAGGTACACCCCTGTTTTATTGACACCCTTTGTCCACCAGAATCAAACAAAAAATAAAGTTACTTGTTGCAGCTTTAAAGCATCGCTATGTACCTTTATGGAGGAAGACTGTTGATTTTGAGTCTTTGATGCTTTGGGCCACCCAACCTGAGAAAAAATCAACCATCTGTCTCCAGAATCCCTTTAAGTTTACACAATATGTTTATTATATAAGATTGTTGCTTTAATTATCTGAACACTTCTTCAGCCACTGGTCTCAGGACTATGTGGGTGTAGACACCTCACTCTGCTGTCACTATTTGTTTGGTATCTATTGGGATGTCACAGCTTTTGCAACTTAATCACCCTCATAAATTGTAGTTTTACAGGTTAAATGTGCTGTACCCTTTGTTTCTTTGTTTATTAATGTTCTGTATTTGAGTCAATAGTAATAATTCAATGATTGGACTTCATTTAATTCTGAGATGTTTTATCAGTATTAACTCCTGTGGATTTATTGTTCATGTTGCCAGTCTGATCCAAGCTAACTGCTTACAGATGGATACATCCACGAGGATACACGAGATCTTAATATCAGTCATACATAGTACAAGCCAAATTCCTAGACATAGTTATCAGTCCTGGGCAAGATGTTTTTTAGGACAAGCTAGCTTGTTCATTTTCTTTTCAACATTCCAGTTGCTTTTCTTGTTTTGTTGTTTCTTGACTGGACAACACTGGACATGTATTTTTTCCCATCTTCCTGAAGAAGCAGAGCCAACATTAGTGTCAAATACTGTTGCAATAGATAAGAATGAAAATGTCTATGTGATTAAACATGTAATTAATGAATAAGTGTTTTCCAAAATGTTGAACTACTCCTTTTAACTGAATCAATAAATAGGTAATTCATTGAGTAAAAAGTCAACTTTTACAGAACAAGGACAAATAACAAGCTCAAACTGTAAATTATTTGGAATAGCTTCCATTATGTATGTTCTGTAATGTTCTGATGACCTTCATCTTTAAAAGCCTCTAACAGCAGTGAGGCTATGTATTAAAAGCAGAGAATCGATGCTGTAATGGAGGGTGGGTGGTGGTTGAGAGGTTGTGATATTGGTAAAAGGGGAAATGTCGCATTTCGCTGCTGGCGTCCACTCATTTTCCACAAGATGGCAGCAGAGCTCTGCCTGGAGATGAGGCAGCGCTGCAGGTCCTTCGTACCAATCCACTGACAGTGAGGCCCACACAGTGTTGGACCTGAGGATAGTAGACCACACTGATATGATGTTACTGACTCATTACTTTATTGTATGAATGTGAGGAACATCTGGAGAGGCTGGTGAATTTAGTCTTTTGTAAAAAAAAAAAAAAAAAATCTACTTTCAGAGGTTTACAGCTGTGCGTTGGTTTAGTAATCATATAGGCCTCTGGTATGAAGAGCTGCCAGTCACTTTTACAGCCTGGAATGTTTCCATCGCTTTGTTGAGGCCTCCTCACAGATGATCCACTGTCTCTTTAACACACTCGAACACAGCAGCAGCTTTCTGTCTTCTGTGTTCCAGCAGCTAATTCTTACACAGGTCTGTCCTCTCCATTCATTTACATCAGTGAGACGGAGCTCGCAGTGAAACGGCTGTATCCTCCTGTCTATGCACTGACGGATGTCTGTCTGACAGCAGCAGCAGCAGCACTGCTGCATGTTTGGTGTCTCGTGTGCAGGCACCAGTGAGCCTGTGAGGGACGGAGACATCTGTATAGTCAAGTTTTTCTACTCCCGCAATGTGCGGCTCAGTGTGCATGGCAGGACACGAGGAGGTGCACGCTCGCCTAGCTGCGTGGCGAGCCGTGGCACCATGATTGTTGCGTGAGACTGTGAAATAAAGATGAATCAATAACTGAAGAGATATATATGTATGTATGTGTGTGTTGAGTGTAGAGGCCTATAGACTGTGGGTGGTGTACTGTGTCAGGGCGTACAGAGGCCCAAAACAATGAGGAAATGTCATCCTTTCTTGTTGACTTACAGAAGTAGGATTACATGAGAGGTGATCAGGACAGTTTAAGAAATGTACACATCTTTTCTGGTCACTAGTGACTGGTGTTAGAAGTGCAGACACACAGATAAAGCACATATAGGTAGAGGCACTTTTAAATTGACTTGCAGGGATTTAGGTGGAGTCACCAGGAAAAACTAAATTCATTGAATTGGTTTCTCCACTTATATCAAACTTTAAAAAAAAAAAAAAGCTTTCAGGATTTAAAGCTTCCAAAGGATGTCAACAGATTCAAAATAAAGCTTTTAAATAGTTTTTGGGAATAGATACGTTTGCTCCAATCGTAGCTGTGACAGCGGAGAAGGATCCTGTAAAGTAAATTGGTTCGTTTGTATGAGCAGACTGTGAAGCAGACTCATACGACTGCATATGAGCTGTGTAAAAAAGAATCTTCAAGGTTAGAAAAAAAGAGGGCACATTGGTTTGATTTCTGATTATATTAACATTTTCAGCTGTGAAAAAGAAAAAAAATGGCTACTGAGATTTGGAAGAAACTAAGAACATATGGTTTAATCAAAACTGAATTTAGCCCCGAGAATAACGTGGAGAGAATGAAAAGATCTGTGTGTGCCCACAGAGATGTCGTGTCTTTCCTGTGTTGAAATTAGCCTTTGCATTTTGTAATTTAAATCATGACCAAAGAATGAGGTGATTCAGCAGAAGTAAAAAAGATCATCTGTGTTTGAAGATGCTTAAATAATAATGAAAAGATTACAGAAGTCGCCGAACTTGACAAAATGTAACACAAATAAAACTTTAAAGCAAAACCTCATCAGTGAACGTGTCTTCTTCAGTCATATCAGATTGATTTTAATCAGCAATGCTGGTTGTTTAACGGCGAAGAAGACAACCCCCATAAGCCCACACCACTTACATCTCTTGGTTTGTTTAGATTAAGAGACCGTGAGTGGCAGAAATCACATGCATAAGAAACATGATGTGGAGTCTACAGTGATCCTAGCAGCTCTGTAAGGCTGAACTTGGGCACAGTGCTGCTTTGAGCTAAATGCATACATCCCCTTGCTAAGATGCTCACGATTACGATTTTTTGTTTTGTCGTTAGTGAAATGTAGCTACATAGCATTAAACACAGAGTCTAGCTGAGGCTGATGGGAAAGTAATTTGTACATTTTGCAGCTATTTTAACCAAAGTATTGGACAAATTGACATTTTTGACCTTATCATGGTGCTCGATGAAAAGGTAAAGCAGCTACAGGTAACTTCCATTTTTTGTTAAATTTCACAGCCTGTGTATTTGTTTTGGAAGTGAGTAAAAGATATTTTTCTATTGTTCTTTTTCTTCTATTTCCGAGCATAGCCGTTTGCAGGATGCATCACAGTAAGGCAGTGTATCTATTTGTGCCGATGGAAGAGTAATAACTGTAATGTGATGATGGTTAAACAAAGCTAACTCTGTTATAGTACCCTTCATACGTCTAGGTTAGCCTGCATGTAACCTACAGCTAACAGATTCAGTTTCCTGGTGATTTTGTTGTGAATGCGAAAGTCATCAGCATTCCCTGTTAATGTTAGGGGAACATTTCAAGTCGTAAAGAGGCGTCAGCATTGAACTGAGACAAGGGATATGAGATACATATTCAGCGACTACAACAACCGGAGCATCTACACACTCTGGTTACAGTAGTCTGCTGTATGCACCTTAAAGTAGATTTGCACTTTGCAACACAAGTGTTCATAGAAGAGGGACAATGTCTAAAGGTTTAACACAACAAATCTCTTTAGAGCCATGGAATATCAATCATACACATTTTCTCACTTCAGCTGAGCCTTTCATACCCTCACATGTGCATAAACTGCAACTTAGGAACTTCTTTTTTAAAATACCAAAATGTGAAACCGTCAACTTTCATATCGGAAAGTAGTTCGAATTTATTTTGAGGGCACCATGATTGTCTGTACAAATTTTTCATTTTTGCTATCCATCCAACAGTGGCTTAAAAATGCGCAGAACAGTAGCTATTAAAGTGTTTTTCTGAAACATCCTGTTTTGGTTGAAGAGTCATCTGAAGTATATGTGAGTATACGAAAAATGACTAGTTTTTTTTCTCTTTGATGTATGAATATCAGCTGCTGGAGGTCTTTGTTTATATGCGGTTTATCGTGTGCCATGTGGTATGGACCATTTCAGTGGTAGGAAACACACATGCACGCACACACACACGCACACTTTTAGCCATAATCTGTGGCTGAGTTTATGTGTTTTTCAAGCCTCATTCGTAAGATCTTAGAAGCTTGTGTTTTCTTGCTTTTTAATGTGAGATTCCCGGAGGCCTCTCACACAAACACAGTCAGCGGAATTTGCTAACATGTACAAGCATGATGTTTATTTTACTCATCAGAAATCAAAGTCGTCTTTGTGCCCAGTCAGGGTTGGATTCCCAGGCTTCAGAGAAGCCTCTTTGAGCTCAGTGCGCCGTTTGCAAGCTGTGGTTGAATCATGGTCACAGAGATTTCAAAACAGCTGGAAAGCTTCACCCAAAAGCCTCTGCACAATGCCGCAGTGATGCACCTCAGCAGAGCTGAAGGAAAGGGGTTATCATGTGGAAACTGTTCAAGAGGAAACAGGCTATCTCATGCTAAGGTGCAGTTCATTTATCAAGATATTCTTTTTTTTTTTAAAGCAAGAGTACAAGGTTGACAAGGTTGAATGTTGACATGAAGACAGCACATCTTGCAAAATTATTAGTATGTGCAATAATACTCTAAAACAAAAGGCTCATGCTGCGTTCATGTCATATGGGAATCACTGAGGAAATGACTTGTTGGTAAAAAAAAAAAAAAAGCTCAGAAGTGTTCATATTTGAAGCCATCTGAAGGTTTAAACAGCGACTGCACTTGTCTGTAGATTTCGGTTTCTCCTCTTAAGCGTTCTCACATGTGCACTTGGTTACAGAGTTCATGTTTTACAGAGAGCCAAACATAGAAATGTAAACCACAAATGACAAATCCAGCAAGTTGCATGTTCCCTTGCGATTTTTTTTTTATGTCAGCAAAAAATGACTGGGTTCACTGAGTTCTTTTGGTTTACGTATAGCTGAAGTTATCATTTTGTACCTTTCCTTGTTAGTGACAGAGGATTCAGGCACATCAATCACTGACCTCATTTCTGATGACCCAGAAGCTCTGCTACTGTAGGAGGCTCTTATTTACTCTCTAACCCATACGACCTACTGAGGAGATCCTGCGACAATCCACTTATCTGTGTTGTTGCCTCCGCCACGGAGGCTTTGTTTTCACCTGTGTCCATTTGTTGGTTTGTTGGCTGGTTTGTCAGCAGAATTACAAACTCCTGAACAGATTTCCACAAAACTTGGATGGGGGAAGGGTGTTGGCCCGGAATCGCCATCACTGACTTTTGGTGTGCATCCAGACAAAGGAATTTTTTCCCACTTTCTTTACCATTTTTCTTTTAAATATTCCACATTTTGGTTAATTCTAACAGGGACTTAGAAGAATGCAACTTACTTGAACTACTTCGCATATATGAGCAGTGTATCTATATTGATTTATGTTGTAATAGCAAGCAGATGTAAGTACAGTTTGATTTGCATATGTAACATAACGTATGCACATTAAGGAATGATTGATAGCGCGGCGTAATGGTAGTCATATTCAGCGAATACATGACGACAAAAATGAGCAATATTTAATGTGGTATAAAAGACTGAAACTGTTAATACTCTTGAACGAATCCTTCACAGGTAGGTTTAAAAATGTGTTCAGTATTCATTTAGTCACACTGAACTCCAAATAGCGTACTCAAGGACCACTTACTCAAATTTCTTCTGGAGCTCTCGGTTGTATCTGGTGGCCTTCATCAGCAGAAGGGGTTTGTTTAGTTGTCACGGGGAGTCAAGAAGCATTCATGAATAAATACAATAAGTGAACATTATGCATCAAAATCATATATTTAATTTCTCTATTAAATATGAACACATATTTTATTATCCTACATGGTCAATCATTTGGCATTATTGTTTGTTTATACACTGCTTACGCAAAACCATAAATCTATCCCCAAACACATTATAAATCATTTAACAAGTACTAATAAATGCTAAACAGGAGGATCATAATGTAGTCTTACCTTTTGATGAATAATTAAGCAATACTATTCTGTGTTGACATATGTGATAATATTGTCTTGTAGCACTCAGTTATATCAGTTATGTTGTGTAACACTTCACTTTTGCATGTATTTAATCTATGCATTCCAGACATCATAATGTGTAGCACAGGTTCATGTATTGTGTAATTCCCCTGTGTGAGCTACAGTAGCTGGCTAACATACATTACCTCCTACCCAACATGTGGATGGTGTGTGTTTGATCCTGCCAGCACGTTCTACTGACTTGTGAACAATTATCAAAGATCTAAAGCGGGCCCTGTTCTCGCAGCTTTGATCACAGATTCATGCCTTTTAAAGCCCTGACAGCAGTCTGTCCCATATCAGCCCTAATCTGAAAATAAACCAAACTCCCATTGTCATGACAGTTTAAATGAAAAGTGCAGAATTGTCTCGAATCCTACGCTGTTTATTAGCGTCAGTCTGAATTGCAATGTTTTGTCAAATCTTATCTTAAACTTTCAAAATGTTTATATTTAGACTTTAATATTTTGGCAGCCTAAGCAGATCAACATGAGTCATGACAGCGCGGATCATTGTTGTGATTTAATCTGCTTTATTCAATGGATGGTACATCTGAAAGCTAAATGCATGATCGACTAAACCTCATTATTCCAGAAAAATCCAATTTTGCACTTATATAAAATGTAGAAGAGCAAACATAAATCTACTTCTTAGTTGATAATAGTTTTATTCCATAGACAATTTCTAGGAAGGACATCATGAAATTTTCCCTCAATTACATCATTAAAAAGAATCAATGTTTGTATTGTTTAGCAGTTTGGAAGCAGAATTCAAATGTAGTTTTCTGCCATAAATGTCTTTAAAAGGGGGCCGTGTCACTGAAGTCAAGTATCAGCTCAGTTTTAATAGCTGATATTGATATAAAAAGCTGTATTAGTCTTAACTACATCCACTCATATTTATTCATCAAAGTGTGCTCATATGTTTCTGTATGCATTTATGTAGATAAATCTATTGTAACTCGACAACAAAAACCCTGTTTAACGCAGCAAATATTTCTTCTATTCCTGCTACAGGAAATATTTATCAGTATTCATATATTAACACTAATAATATTACATATCTTGTTGGACTCGGATACTTGTTCACGAGACTGACCATTCAGTGTGTTCATTAGACTTCAAATTATGACATGAAGCGTGTGTACTTTTGAGCCTTAAAGATTTCTTACTTACCTTAATAATAATAATAACAAAACTCATATAAGTAGAAAAAAATCACATTAATATACCAGTGCTAGGAATAATTAAATCCTAATGCTAGTGTTTATTTGATGTCCACGACCTGAGACCAGGGAAATCGAAACACTTGAGATGGGAAATAAGAAGTACTGGCACATGTAACAAAAGCTATAGAATGTCTGACAACAGCTTTATAATACAATTAGTCATGGCTAACCAGAACGCATGTAATCCCCTTATAACAGCTATTGTCATGAGGACTTTTATTTTGAAAATGCACTTCACAACTGAAAACACTGCATTGGCATCAAGTAGCAGAGAGTAATGTGACCGCCTTGTTAGACGTGACTTGTGAAAGTCATTTTGTGGTGTTGTTGCATATGTGTGTTTCATAGTATCAGAAAGTGGTGGACTTCATGCAAAATGTTGCAGCTCAGAGTCTGCCGGTGGATGATGGGAGCTGATACGACTCGCAAAGCAGCGGTGGCCTGGGCTGAGCTCCGTGCTTTGTTCCCAGATCGCGGGGTTAATGGTTTTCCGTATTGGGTGGTGAGGGAGGAGCGGCGCAGGTTTTTCAAGCATTCTGTGTCGGAAAATTAGGATGCAGCCTCTGTTGTCAGAGCCGGGGAGCTGTCTGCCACTTTCCCAGCAGCCCTTGGGCCGGTGACAGGGAGATGGATGATATCTGCAGCCTGGCCGCACTGCTCCCCCAATGCACACAAACACATACACAAAAGCACACATACACACACACACACACACACACACACACACACACACACACACACACACACACACTTAGAGAGTGTATGGGTATTTGTCTAATACACCACTCTCTTTGTTGCCTTTGGCAACAAAACCAATATCCTACATATCAAGGGGAATGAAAACCTCACAAGCGAAAACAGCGAAACGGCAGGATTCCTTCATTGTTTGCTTACATAAAATAAAACATTACGTTGCTAAATAACCAGGCACACATCATAGTATTTATTGACATTTATTATAATCATCTTATTAACGATATGAAAAGCAGATATTGTGACATCTACAAATATTACATTTTCTGCCAAAATAAATATTAAAAATAAGTAAATGAATGCATTCTGGACATATATGAACATGTATACTGCAGGTAAAATACAGAACATTTTATTCACACAGACAAAACAGCATCATCGCGGATAATTCAATACTACAATAACCCAACGAGCACAACTCAGCAGTCAGTGGTAGCTGTTTTAATTTAAAGACAACACACACTTTTATTGTCCTTCACAGCAGATATGGCTTTGGAAGGGAGGCTGGATTGAAAATATGTGTGTAAGCATTACAGCAGTGTAAAGTGTATAAGTGTGTGTATGTGTGGGGGTGTTATGTCCTTAAAAGAAGTCCATTCCCTGCCTTCCGTCCCTCTCTCATGCTCCCCCTCCCTTCTCCTTCTCTTCTGCCTGTTCTCATTGTCCTTACCTGCTATCCCGCTCCTCGCCACTCTGCTGATGTACCCGCAGTCGGGACTGAATCCAGCGGCCATGTCACCTGAGCGACAGTCGCTGCATACTAATGAGGAGCTGAGGGGAGGGGAGGGCTTGAATCTGCTCTGTTCTGGCAGGAAACGCCCCCTCCACTTCACTCCCCCTGCACCTTTTTTCTTCCTCTTCCTCCTCCTCCTCATCACTGTGGAAGAACAGAGAAATTGGGGGGGCTGTAAAAGGCAAAGTAAAAATGGAAGAAAAACAAGAAGAAGAAGGGACAAATAAGGAGAGAGGAGAGGAGTAATGGTGAGATGAGAGCGAGAGGGAGGGTGGATAGGAAAGCAGAGCATGGCCTGGTAGGAAGCGGGGTGTTAAGGGAAACATCCATCACTGTTTTAAGTGACTGCAGTGGGACGGAGCTGAGTAAAAGGTCGTCTGGTCTCTTTCTGTGCACAGTGGGCACCTGGGCAGAGCAGAGCAGCTTCCAAATGACTCCAGGCTAATTATCTTGCGCAGGCCGTCTGTTACAGCAGTCTGACACTTTTACTGACTCACTCCACTACTGCAAGTGCGCAAGCAAAACAAGGCAGCCACACACCCAAACACTATCCTCCACTGTTGTCTGCTAACAAAATGGAACACATAGAAAAAAGTCAGTTGTTTTGTTGCAAGTTGTGATGTGTCTTACCTTAGAGCATGGAGAAAGACAGACAATTGCCAGGGCTCCTAGACAAGAAGAGATAATGACAGCAATTTAGTGTTGAGTGTGGGAAAATGGAGAATGCAGGAGGGTTGACCATGCTTACTGCCTTTACGTGGAGGGGAAAACCCTCGCAAAATACAGCAGAATTTATCTGTGAAACACCGGCTCTTTGTGGCAGAATATCAACGACAGTCAAAGTAAACAGCTGTTATTATCCGAGTGTCCACCTGCACAGGAGCTCAGCGGATGCACTCGAGGACACACAAGGAATTTGTGGCCATGACATGTTGATGGGACACAAAGCGAACCAGCAGAATGAGACTAGGCTGGCTGAACATGTGTGTATGTGTGTGTCTGCATGAGTTCCAGTGTGAAGTTTTATTTCTACCCAGAAGTCTAGTCAAAAATCTTTGGTTAACAAAATAACTGACTGCGGCCCTAATGCAGCATCGGTGTCAACTCTGATTGGTCATCTCTGCCAAAGTTAAAACAGTTCCACTGTCTAGGGGCTGAAGGGTTAAAAGCTTTTGCCTTTGGTGACAATGCTAGGCCAGCTATAGGTCACATTCAAGTCCCAGCCAGTGTATAGTCAACCTGCAAGACAGAGCATAATTATCCTAGCCAGTTACAGTTCAATAACTCCATCCAGCTGCTAGCCAGATACCAGGTTTCCCTGGCAACGCCTCCAAAGTGAATCGCAGATCAGAGAGAGAAGGGGAGATAAGACCGAACCCAGGGAGTGAGCGGGGCAGGGGGGACCGAAGGGGGAAACACCCTCTAATACTGTGGTCCTTTGGATAATATAAATACACATGAGTAATGCTGACACACACACAGACACACACACACACACAGACACACACACAACAAACCAGGTCTGAGTAGGCTGCGTTGAGACCTCTGGCCTGCCGGGCCGTCAGTCTGCTCCCTCTGAGCTTTGTTGTTTGGTTTTCAATCATCAGCCCACTTTCCAGACTCCTGGTCAGCGCCCACAGGCCCACCGTGAAAATCCTCCAGTCTCAGTGCAGCTTCACTGTCCTTTCAACACACACCCCCACCTCCCACAGCACTTACTGTAATCTGAAAAAAGTTAATGGAGTTTATCTCTCATCCCTGTCGCCCAGAGAATAATAGAGAAACTTTTGTGCTTTCGATGCACAGGGATAATTACATTAGGAGTGGCACTACAATTCATACCCTTGATTGAATTAAAAACAAAATTGAATTGGCTTTAGTGCAGATTTAAGGGGGGGGGGGG
>OMLP01005329.1:77709-89567 GCA_900302685.1 Spondyliosoma cantharus | reverse complement strand
GAAAATGGGCCCCATTACTGCCGTTACGCCGCCACAAACCTCATAGCTCATCTCGGAAATGACACTCTCTGCGGCGTGAACCTGGAAGTGCCGCTTGTGAAAAATATCCTCCAGCAGGCCAGACTCGCTGGCTCTCGGTCACAGCGTGCGTATGATAAATACGGGCCGCGTTCTGTATAATAAAACGGCGCCTCCGGGATCAGAATCGCACAGTTCACATTTTCTATAACTGCCTTCCTTTATTAGAAACCGTGGCAGGGCAAAATGTATGCGTGCTTGGAGAGTCTTTTTTTTTTGTGCACGCGCCGAAAAAAACCTGCAGGAGTGCGCGAGGCTCCACTCACCACCTGTCACACTCCCCCAGCGTGACGCTTCGACAGTATGCATGAACGGCATTTATAAAGAAAGAAAAGGCGCCCGCACGTGCTTTCCCCCCAAACTCCTTTCCTTGTTGGCGCCGTTACAAATGAGACTCTTTAAGACAAGATTGGCACCTGATATCAGTAGACGTTGAGCCGGTGCCCGCTTTGTACGAGCGTTTTGTCACAGCTGCCGCGACAAAACACCCGACAGCTTGTAGGGCGTTGGTGGGAAATAAAGGCCAAAGTCACAGGATCACCCACATTGTTCGACTGACGTGTTGTTTTGTCGAGGAGCGCAGCTCAAGACAACGCGGCACAGACGTCGCCGGGCGGGTTTTTAAAAGGCGCTTGTAAACGCACCGTTCAAAAGGTGCATCAGGCGATTCGAAAGAAATCCTGATTAGATTAAATCAATCCGAGAACCCGATTACACGCCGCGGTAGCGACTCGTCAGCCCGCAAGGTAAACGCGCTCTGAAGCACGCGCCGCTTTATCGCCTATTTTACCTTAAATTGGACAAACGTTGCATTGAAGAGAACTTGAAACTTGCAATCGAGACCGTAAACTCGTTAGGAAACTGTTTACTGAGGGAATGAATCAAGTGAGAAGTTGGGTCATTTTCTCATAAGCTTACATACCTGCGGGACAATCGAAAGTTTTCAGGATTAAGGCAGTTAAACTTCTCTTTGCTCCGTCTAATGTTCACACAGTCATTGATATGCACTTCTTTAGCACCTGCTTGAGATTTTAAATTCGCGGTGGCTCTGTTTGATTTCCCTGGTCTGTCTCTGTGTTTGATGACTGCAGATTGGACTGTCAGTGCGTCTGACTGTCGACGTCTGAGCGTCCAGCAGTCGTGAGTCTTTGCTCTGAGAGCAGTCAGATATTATCTGAAGGAAAAAAAAAAAAAAAGCGATAGCCCTCCCTGCTCCTTGGTTCAGTGGCACGACCGTGCGGCAGGGCTTCTTAATTAATGTTCGATCGTCTGCTGATGGTTTAATGAGCAGCGGAGCACGAGCAGGTATCTCCCCCCCCTCTGCAATTAATCTGATTGATATTTTCCATATCGGCTCATTTCCTGAGGCCGAAAAAAAGGAAAAACAAGTATGGATCTGTTTCCACGAAGATGTTGATTCTCATTTTTTTGATGGATGTCTTTCAGGAACCAAATATTCCTCGGGAGACGTTTTCAAAAGTCCTGCTGACTTCATTAGAGCGTCTAGCATTTCTGTTTTGTTTCCGCCGCGTGAGGAAAAGAGACGGTGGCAACGTCTTTACGGCTTTTTCGTTGTGGAAAGTTATCGCCGAGGAATCCACGGGGGGAAGTTTTGTTTTACAGCGGCGTCATCGCATACTTATCTGAGAGATGTTATTTAACTGAGGTAGAATATTTGAGCTCATGATCTCATACCTTTATGCACATTTATGGATCATTCAAAAAGGCGCTGGCTTTAAACCGTCAAGGGAGCTGCAGAGATTTAAACTGCTCATCACGTTTTTATTTTCATCCCAGCTTTTGTTATGGGAACTACACGGCCATGAAAATATGGAAATATACAGACGGCGTGACACTACTACGAGCAAAACGGTGTCATTACACATCAGTGCTGGAGGTAAAGTGTTGTAGGAGTCAGTTCTTGCAATCGCAATGCAATATATTTGTAACGACTTAAAGTGTAAAGCTCAACATAGCAGCCTCACCCCGCACTGTTCAACATCCCCCACAGTGCGTTAAGCGTTAGAAAGAAAGAGCAATCTCCCGCACTGATCACTTTTCTATTCTTAGAGCCGTATTATCGCTGCCAGAGGGTGAGAAGAACACATTTTTTTGCTCGAAGGGTAGTGCGAGAGTACAGATCGCGGTGTCAGTGAAGTTTAAAGGGGATTATCTCTCTTCGGGAGCGTGAAAGTACTCAGCTAATTCTGTTGACAGTGCGCTTTCTTGATAATGTGACATCGAGCGTGGTCTGCTGACAATTTTGGCAAAAAGGTCTGATTGAACAGGGAAAAAGGTCGAGGAGCTTCTAAAACAGAAGGTGTTTATTCTCCGGGGGGGGGGAAACAAAAAAAATGTCTTTGTTGGTTTTAGATTTGTTAGGAGAAGGCTCCTCTGTTCTCACGTGGCTCTGATCAAACGTCAGAGCCTTCAGTTTGCATCCTGCATCCCACCAGCAGTCAGTGATTGTTTTAGAGGTGGGCTATGTATTGATTAATTGATTAGTCAGTCGAAGGAAGAATCGCTTTTCTTCGTGATTCATGGCAGTAACGAGTCTCGTTTGAAGATGATGGGGATTTCACAGTAGAGCCGCACAATTAATCAAAGTAGTATCGTGAGAGCAGGAAATTAAGAGATACAACATTTTCTGACAAAGTATATTTGGTACAGATTGTCACATCAGTGAGCTTTTTCTTCAGTTGTTTCAGTTTTCAAAAGATTCCGCAGATCAATCCATGATGCAAATGATCGTTCGTTGCAGCCCCTGTTGTTTTGTTTCAACTGTGACCGAGATCTTTCATGAACATTAAAGGAGCAGTCTGTAGTTTTGGGGGTGAAACTTGAATCAATGCCCAAACAAGCTACATAAACAAACTCTCTTTGTTTTCATGACTGAAGAAACTGAAAAAAAACAACCTTAAAAGGACGACACAGTGTCATACTGTTTTACTTTGTTTACATGTGGCGGACCCTGCCACCTTTCTAGCTCCAAACAGCGTTCTGTGGACCTGATTTTCCTCTGAGATCAGCTTGTTTATGAAGTTATGGAAGAAATCAGTTCAGAGTTTGTATTATAACCTCATTACTACCGTAAACATTAAAATTCTGAGTTTGAAATTTCCTCTCCAAAACGACACGGTGCCCCTTTAATCACTCACTTTTAAGTTGTGTCACAACGAGAGCAGACAAGGTGGAAACACAGGAGAAATCATGTTCAAAATAAACCACAGGTGCAGGCTTCAGATAAACAGAAGAGGAAGGGGGTCAACACAACACAAGACTCAACCGCAGACTGGACCCAAATGCAAACTAAACTGAGCGAGGGGATGTGGTGCAGGTGGAGAGAGGTGGAGGAGCACAGGTGAGGGTGATGAGAAGGGAAGGAGCTACGGGAAAAGGACTGAGCCACAACGAAGGTGATGCAGGTGTGAAGGGAAAAGGAGAGCGAAAAAAACAGGAAACACAAATAAAATCAGACTAAAATGACAAATCGCTTCAACCAAACGATCACAAAGTGGGTTTTTTTTTAACAGTCACGTTGTTTTAGGAGTCAAACTGCCTTGCTGCTGCTCACATACGAACACCTGTTGGTCAGAAACCAACAAACGTTCCTGCTGTGCTGCAGTAAACACATAAGGCAGAAATAATCTCAGAGACAGAATAGAGTAAGACGTTTCTTTTAAAAGTGCAGCTGCCTTAGAATAATTTAACACGCTTAGTCAAAATCACTGGTTTACTTGAAACAAACATTGCATATATTTTGACATCCCATTAAAATACAGCCCAGGAATAATAAAATGTCCACTCGGGACCTGCCGGTGACTTACAGGCCGCACTAGTCGCTTTCCGTCCTCACTGGGGAGGAATAGACTCTGCGGTTGTGTGTAACGAACTGTTTAAATCTATACGTCTGTACGTTGTGTTTGCATTAACAGGGCAAACGCTGTGGTAAATATTTGTATTCCAGACCGTGGGCAGCCGCGCTCTCTGTCACCGATCGATGGGTTTTTTTTTTAAAGCTCCGCTGCTATCTCTGTCGACTCTGTGAGGGCATTTTATGAATCAATGAAGCAGCTCGGACTGCCGCTGCCTCTGCTCGTCGCAACACGAGTCCGACGTGTGAAACCCCCCCCCGCCCTCCTGAAATGTTGTTTACTCGCAACACCGATAGAAAACACAGTCGACAAATCAGACCACAGTCGCCCGCTGCGGCCGTGGTTGTAATTGCGGTAACTGAACGTTCATCTGAGGCGACGCGGTTGATCTCCCTACAGCAGCTTATACGCTGGATTGAGTCAAATCTGGGATTAGTTTTTAATGCACAGCTCCATATTCTGATCACAGTTGCGTTTGAATGCATAAATAAAGCAGATATCTCTACATATTACCGCGGAGGCAGACCTCACGCGGCATGCTGGGACTAATTGAAGACGGGATTAGGTGTTTACAGATCTGCACATCAGCACGTTCGAGCCGCTCCGTGAGGATTTCTCACACAGGACGTGTGCAAGCGCTCCCCGCTGATGTGTAGGGTTAGTCGTAAAATGTAAAGACTCGCTTCAACGTTGTGGTTTTTTTCTTTCTCAGAGGTCTGGAAGAGGGAAAGGACAAGGGGAGGTGATGCCAACGTTGGACATGGCGCTCTTTGATTGGACGGACTACGAGGACATGAAGCCCGTGGACACCTGGCCGTCGTCCAGGAAGAAAGGTTTGGCGATTATCTTCAATTGTGAATAAGGGATGTTGAAAATCAAATCATCCCTATCATGTTGAAATATCTGAGTGCGCTTTGAGTTGACAGAACTGCGTTTTATTTCCTGCTGCGTCAGACAAGAGGCGGAGCAAGAACCTCAGCAGCGGAAACGTGACCGTGGACGCCGACGCCATCGAGCCGTGTGACCACCACCTGGACTGCCTGCCAGGTCAGTCTGCGTCCTGCGTGTCACGATACGACGCTGTGAGGCTCCAAAATATACGAGAGATTTACCTCATGAGATTCAATCGTCATCACACAACGCAAGATTGTGTCACGAAATTATTGGGAATAACTAAATAATTCATAATGAAGTGGAGGACGAGGTTGCTAAACTATGTTTCTTTGAGCCTCAGAAGTCATAAAATGTGGCATCAATAAATTCTTCTTAATAGAAAAGTTATAGTTTGAAAGAAAAGTTTTCACACTTGACATGCCTCCTCGTTGTGATTTAATGGCGAGAGAAACTGTTGAAAAACGACTCAGAACATCAGTTTCCAGAGCAATAAGCACGACATTCCTCGTAGAAATGATCACTTCTACTACTCTCTTCCTGTTTTTCAGCATTTCATATAAATCATCTTAATTGGAAGCATCTATTGAACGTCATGTGTTTCTTCTGTTAAAGGTTCCTGTTGTGATCTGAGACAACACGAGTGCAAACCTCACAACAGAGGCCTCAACAACAAATGCTACGACGACTGCATGTGTGAGGAAGGTGAGTGAAGAAACTGAGCTTAGATGAGCACATTGACACCGCTCTCTTATCTGCAGCAAACATTTTTTACGCTGTGGTTATTATATGTATATATAACAAGCAAGATGAGCTGCTAATAAGTACATTTTTTGTTACCTTTTGACAAAGCTACGCTAGCTGTTTCCCTCTGTTTCCAGTCTTGGAGCTAAGCTTCAGCTACAACAAACTTTCGGCTGATTTCGGCGCCCCCTCTGGACAGAGGTGGTAGTGTTTCCATCGCCTCTGGTCGTAAAGACCTCGACTTGGCGAGCTTGTGTGTTTGTTTTGGAAGCAAAGTACCTCGAGGAGGAAGACGATCAGTTCATGATCGGGTTTGAATCCTTTCAGATCCAGCAACTCTCTCCTTTTAACCGATCCCTGCCTCTTTTAGCTTCCTTTGAACTGGCGAACATACTCACTGCAAAGCGTTAAAAACATGGGCTCCTTTTCGTCTGCATACCCTGAATTGTTTTCGCTGATTTTTGCAGGGACTCAAACCTGCTTGAAAGACGTTTAGAATAACTGTAGAAACGGCCTCTGAGCCTCGAAGCTCTTGTTTTACTTACGTGCGCGGTGCGTTAAACGTAGAACCACGAGAGCGTCTTCAACGTTTTTCATCCAACTCTCCGTCAGACTCCGGAACTTCGCCTTTCAAGCAGCGCTCCCTCCACTCGGTGGCACTTTCAGCATCCGTTAAAGAGTTCAGCGGCAGTTCGTCGTCCCATCTGCACTTGTGTTTCAGACACATTTCCCACAAGTCTCGGCGTTTATAATTAAGGTTGTTTTTAAAAAGTCATTGACTGGCGATGGGTAAGGGTCCCCGGAGCGGCCAATTAGTGGCAGGCTGACACGGCGGTAAACAGAAAACGTCCCAGTGTTAATAAATGTTGATTTTCGTGTAAAATTGTTTTGAGTTAATAAACGCTGAGTTGATAGATCGCTCGCGAGCTCCAGAGGCTGATATCACTTCAGGGCTGTTTGTTATTAAAATATCCAAACGTGGCAAAAATCCCTCAGATGGGTTTAGAGTTTGTTTGTTTTTTTTTACCCCTGGCGTCTATAACACTGCAGATGTCGCCGTTTATGTGATCCAAACCACAAAGACTTGCAGTTTATCTGCGTTATTCGACTTCCTGTCTCTCACAGCACGTTCGCGCCCTATCTGTCGAATCTAGTCAGATAACAGGTGTTTTTTATGATGTTTCAGGGTTTCGGTGTTACGCAAAATTCCACCGGAAGCGGCGTGTGACCAGGAGGAGGGGTCGCTGCGTGGTGCCAGAGTCAGTCAGCAGTGACCAGGGAGGCTTCATCACTATCTGAGGAGGAGGAGGAGGAGGACAAGATGGAGGAGGTCGAAGGAGGACGAACAGGAAGAATGACCCCGTGACAGAGTAGATAGTATCAGCCAAGACATCACATGACACCAGTAACAGATCAGGTGCTGAAAGGTGGAGACTTGCTGGTTTTAAAATCTATCCAATGATGTAAATAACAGAATCTAGTCTGTGAAAACAAACTCACTAGGTGACTTGTTCGAATGTTGCATTGTTGGATGAGCCACATCTTCGAAAAATACGGCAACTCAACATCTTTTAAGCGCTTACTAGGTTCAGTTAAAATACATACATCCGTTTTAATTCCGTTTTTGTAACGCCGGCATCACGACAGAGTCGTTTTTAAAGACAACATGAAGAGGGGTCAGCCCACAATGCCCTATTTTATAGAAAACGAGCTTTTTTGTTGTCACTTCGCTGACGACTGTGGAGGACTGAAAGAGCCAGAATCCAAAAATAAATAAATGAATGAATTAAGATTCAGTAAATAAATTAATATGTCCTGAAATGCACCAAACAAAATATTAAAAATAAATGTACGCCTTAATTAAGCTATAAAATGTTTTGTACATTTATATTTCTATTTGATTCAACCCGCCCAGGAGATTATCTTTTCACCCGTTTCTATTTACTTCTTTGTTGGTTGGTTTGTGAGCAGGATTACACAAAAACTACGGAACGGATTTCCACGAGACTTGGATGGAGGACGAGTCTCGGCCGAGATTAGACCCCGTAAACTTTTGTTGTGGATCTGGATAAAGGGACGGATCCAGGGATGTTTTTCTCACTTTTTGTTAACCTCTTGGGGAATAATGCATTGATCTTGATGAGAAAGCTGGTATATTTCCGTGGCCGGTATCTATACAAAAGGGCACCGTTTGGCTTTGGCTGAGGTATGCACTCTACTGAATGCCATTCTAGTCGCTTCCTTTTGTATTTACCTTACTGCCAAATTAAAACAGAATAATAATTTATACTATAATAATATACTTTTATTACTTTTTTTTGGTGCATTCATCAATATTAGCTTATTTATTGATCCTTTTCTTCTTCTTTCTGTAATTGTGGCAGCTTCAGTCCTCCACAGCTCACATGACTGAGTGACATTATTAAACTTCTCATCGTTTATGTTTACCACCGTTACGGCGGCTGTTGATTATTTGGTTTCATTTTTTTGATGAGTTGTGTAAAAAGAAAACCTCTTTCTGACGTCTCTCACAGTTATTTTTTTCTTCTTCTCCTGCATCCGATTGTCTCCGTCTCTGCCGATCTGAGTCAAACAATGTTTACAAATCATTTTTAAGTTTTGAATCACTGCTCTGCGTCCCTGATGGGATGGCTTCAGGATCATGCAAATGAGTCGCGTGAGCGTCACTTAAAATACTAAAAATGACTTTGAAACAGTTTCTTCGTGAGTTCTCTGCTACATTTTATTCCTAAAAGTCATTTGTAAATGCTTTTTGAACCCAGCCTGCTGTCCTGTATTGTAAATATGAGTGTGTTTACATCGCCAAACGACCTTTTGTTACATTGACACCACTTCTCTTGTATTTAACAGTAGAGTGATAAACAAAGATGCTTGTCTGACCTCCCTTTTACATGTCTTAATATATGTTTTATTTATACTGTACTTAAAAACACGTTTGTCGATATATTGTGTTTTTCTGTTTTTGTTTTCATGATTAAACACTTACTAGGATATTTGTCTCCGCTGTCATATTGGATTGGACAGAGTACCCGTGAGTACATCGAGGACACAAGTGCTCAGAGATCCTCTGCTTGAAGTTACTGCCAGGAATTTGCATTTATTTTTTCTGTTGATTCTGGCGGCCCCTGTAGAAAAAACACGACAACGGTGAAGCAAAATAAACTCCTTTTTTCGTGCTGTATCGCCAAACTACAGAGCAACTCATCCTCCCGAAAAACTTTTAATTTGATGACTTATTCGACCCAGATAAGTCAGAATCCAATCTTGCGACAGGCATTAAGAAAAACTACAATAACTATTCATAACTAGACTCGATGATCTCATCGCTGATGGTGTCGAGACTGTTTCATAACCAGTTTAAAGTTCCCTGAAGTGCATTTAAAGGTTTGCTCCACCAGTGTTGCACATCAAGGTGTGTTTGCAGCTGTTGGGGGAGAACTACTTTATGTGTGAAAACGTGTTACAAAGACTCTCGTGGCTCCAGAGGAAGCTGCATGTCATCTGAAAAATGTGCCTCCAGTGATGTCGCTCAGTGGCCGAATTGCATTGTGGGTAATGTAGGCACTAGAGTTTAAAAAGAAAAAAAAAGACTGCGGAATAAAAAAGGTGATTTCTCTGGTTCTACGGTATCGATTTTGATGATTTGTCTGTAAACTCTCCGTAATGAGTCCAACAGTGTTACAGGAGTTCAATGTTAGAACAGCGGGCTGTTTTTCAAAACCTGGAGCCTACATCACCCACAATGCAACTTTGCTCCAAAGCATGTAACTATCATAAACTTGTGTTTCCGGCAGAGCTTACTTTCGGTGATAATCCAAAATCCAATTCAAAAATCCTGCAGGCTTTTTGTCGAGGGAACCAGGGAGATGATAACTTCCAGGTTACAACAACCACATTCTAAATGTAGTTGAGTACAAAGTACTACATTTCCCTGTGCAATGTGGTGGAGTAGAAGTATAAGGAAGCATTACATTTTGTCAGTACAGCTCTGAAGTAGCTGTAATCGGTTTCTCTCTACCACTGGATCAGAGCATGTGGCTGGACTCAGGAGGTGAATGAGCATCACGCGCTCTGCTCTCAGTAAAAGGTCTGCATTTGAAATATTACTTCAGTATAAGTAACATCTACTAAATAAGTATAGGCATCATCAAAAAATGTCATTGTCGTTCCTGTGAAATTAACATTTTGCTGCTGTAGTTGCAAAATGTGGAGCTGGTTTGAAGTATTTTACACACCAAACATGACAATCATGTCTTGTCATCATCATTTGTGTGTTAAATCTCGAGTCTGATGAGTAACAAGTAACTAAAGTGGTCGGATAAATGTAGTGGAGTCAAACGTGCCTCGGAAATCTTAAGCAAATCTATAAAAGTATATAGTAAAAGTACAAGATATAAAGTAAAGATATTAGATAGAGAGACTCAAGTGCACCATAAAAAACTTAAATATGTTCTGAAGAACAGTAACTTAAGTAAATGTGCTTCAGTTACTGTCTTGTTTTTCTGCCTCAGAAGAATAAAAACCATCACTTTTTTTTTTTTATGAGCTTCCATGCGACGGTTTTCCGAGAACTGCTTTTGCCACAAGAATTTATTCCAAACACGTAATCTTTTCTTGAAAAATGAGGATTTCGGGGGAGTCAGTAATACGACGCCATCTATCTCCATAGGATAAAATGAAATCTGCCATCTTTGAGGCTCGTTATCTGCAAACCGCCCTGAACTGTGTCAGAACCTTTTAATGCGAAAGCTTACGACACATTAGAGCAAGTACAAGCAATAACATTCAGCACGTCTCTGTCCCGAACTCACAAGGCCGCTGGAAATCTATCCGTATCAATATTTGATTAGATGGAGAAAGTGAGACTCATTTTTCTTTCCTAACCACCGGCTCAGTCGGACTGTGATTGTGCCATCCTGATTTACGGCCGCGGAATAAAAGCAGTAGTGATGTATTTTTAATACTTAGCTCTGACAGAGTGCTCTTGGTGGAGTGCCCTGTTGAAACCTGGCCAGCAGCCAGCCGAGTGATAGATTACACGCAGCCACATCCCGGCAGAGCTGCAGCTTCACATCACAAACACAAAGGCACTTCTACCTTTCTTGGGGCTTTTCTTCAGGTAATTAATTACCAGAGTTTCCGTCTGAACCCAAGTTTTCAAGATCAGGGCACTCTCAGAAGGACACAGGTACGACAATGAGAGCAATTTACATACCAGTAAACACAGCTGCAGGAGTCTCTCCACAATAAAACAGAAGCACAAAGCGATTCGCAAGAAGAAGGGCTGCAAATACTCAACGTATACATTATTGATTAATCTGATGATAATGTGCACTGTTCACTGAATAATAATTGGCTATAAAATGTCAGAAAATTGTGAAAAAGAGTCCAAAGTGACGTCTTCAAATCCAAAACCCAAAGGCTCTTCATCTGCTGTCATTAAGGAAGAAGAAAAGCGACATTTCTGAAGATTTAAGAGGCTAAAACCGGCAAATGTTTGACATGTTGTTGCCTGAAGAGTGACGGATAAGTTCACTCGCTACTAAAAATGTAGTTATTTTCTTCTCACCCCCGTGCTGACTGAAAGTGAAGTTTCGTAGTCCACAAAACAGAGAACAGTGTTGCTGTGAATAGACGCTTTTTTTTTTCCCACCTTCTTCACTGCGGCAGCAAAGCTAAAAGCATTGACGAATTCATTCATTCATCTCGTCCGAAGTGTGGACCAGAGCAGCCTTGTCGCCGGGATATCATTTTTAGAGGTTAACGTCCCAGCAGTGGGTATCTTTAAGGACACCTGCAGACATTTTCCAGCCGTTGTCGTGGCGTCACAACCGGGTGTTTTTCACGGGGAGACTCGATCATCTTCACCCGTGATCGCGCCAAACGAAACGGGCGTTTTAAGACGAACTGTGATGTTTTTCCAAACCTAACCGAGTGGTTTTTGTGCCTAAAGCTCAGCAGAGGATAAGCACAGCAACGTGACGAGAGAAGAGAGAAGCGGAAAATTCAACCTGAGCAAACGCAACGCTGCAACTTATCTGTGGTTTTACCTACTTAAAACCATATAAATAGTATTTAAAAAGATGCTATTTACACCCTTGACATGCCGGTGAACGGCATGTCAAGGGTGTAAATAACATCTTTTTAAATACTTTTTGGATCTCAGAGCTTCTGGAGACTTGGATTAAGCCAGGCGACCTGTTTGGAGTCATTCTCTTCTATTTCTTTCCAGCAATTTCTTCACGTTTT
>OMLP01005329.1:42844-56565 GCA_900302685.1 Spondyliosoma cantharus | reverse complement strand
GGAGGAGGAGGTATGGCCGGCAGCCCAACAAGCTGTTGATTAATAAGGAGCTGCTGGGCTGCCTCTCCTGAGCCCTGCGTGCACGCAGGTTCGACACGTCCTCGGGCTCACACCTGTGATTCCTGCTAGTCAAGGACGGGGCTCGCGCCGCCGCCATTGTTGGTCGATGCAATAAAAGGAACTCGATTTGTCGGCCCCGTTATTACATTAGCCGCAGTCCCCGAGAGAGGTTTCGAAAGAATGAATGTGTGGTTTTCAGGACCGCAGACTTCCAGCACAACGAGAAACGTCTTACTCACAGCATCTCGACGTGAACGATCCTTCTCAAATCAAATTGGCCAAGAGATTGTTTTTAAAGGAATCCGTGTTGTTTATGAAAATAACAAGTTTTGCTCTTTTATAACTGTAATATATTAAAAAAAAACAAAAAAAAAATACTCCGAACATATGACAAGTGACTGAGGAGCCTGAGGTAAACAATGATAATCACATCGACGCTGCGCAGGTTTATTGTCGTATTTTACTTAAAACTTCAAAATAAATAACCAGTTTGTTTACTATTTTTTATGAAACGTGGATTATTATACTCATTGTTATGGAATATTTACACCTAGAGGTCCCTTTATTAGGTGTCACCTGTACAATACCTATGTTTGTATGTATGTAATGTATCTTTACATTCACTTTAGGTTACGTCGCTCCAAACGTGTTGCTGTTGTTCTCCGGCCAGCAGAAATCACATACTGTGACTTTAAAGGCGGTGTTGTACTTTGTCCTGTGAGTTTTGTGTTAGAAACAGTTCTCAGTGTGATGTAGTCCACGACAACACCACCAGCAACAAAAATGTAAGGCATCATGAGAGAAGAGAGGACAGTTGTATTGCATTAGTCTTTCTTTAAATGTCTCTATTATGTTATATTTTTGATATTCTCCCTTGTTCCCTCTCACTGATCCTCTCGGTTTAACTCTCAGAAAATAAGAACTCAGTGCCAACTAGACTTTCAGACTGAATCCAGACTGCGTTCTACAAAACAAATATAAAAGAAAAATGCAAACAGCACGTTTTCTCCTTGACACACTTCCTCATGTAGGCCAAGAGGAGGGGGACAAAAGATGCGACCCCTCAGAGCTGCCGGGGTCAAGTGAAACACCCGCGGCTCTGACTCCCGGGTTAATTATACAGCGTGGGGGGCAGTGAGTGATAAAGAATATTGACACGCTTTAACTCACGTGTCTCTAATTGAGTTTAGGTGTACGGAAGAAATAATAAAGAAAAAGTGATGAAGTGATCGTCCTCCATATCTTCAACATCTCACGAAGCCTCCACCTGCCGCCCGCAGCTGCCCGGCGGTCGACAGAACCACAAGAAAACAGTCTCAGAGGTTACACCAGGGTTCGTTATGTGAAATTGATTCAGGGATGACATTTTTATGCCTCAAGCACCTCGAGTCCCCCGGGAGGGCTCTCCCAACCCCTTGACCTTTTCACACTTCGGCCTCGTGCATCTGTCACCGCCGATAACGGCATCAAAATTGATTCCAATTACCCTCCAGTCCACAGCAGCCGGCAGGGAAGGGGGTCAGCAAATCCCTCGCCGTTAAGAAAAGGGAGTGAGTGTGTTTTTTTTTTGTTTTTTTTTAGATTTGAAATTAAATAAAAGAAAGTAAACACTGTAGAAAATGCTGCTTGTTTTCTCCCGGGGGTTTTTTCTTCCCTGTGAGGAGGCGGAGAAAGAGCCGGACTGACTTTGAAAAGCTTTACTTAAGTTCTCCTAAACAGTTCATGATGTTAGTTAAAGAAGTAAGTGGACGGACTGGACAGTGGATTTTCTCATGTCCTGAGAGCCATGCTAGCTTTTTCCTCCACTGTCAAAATAAAAGTACAAAAAAAAAAAAGACGACAACAGTAAAATGCTGGAAAATAACGTCAAAATAGTCAAAAATACCATTTTTTGCTTCATTTTGACCATCTAATGTTTGATAAAGGACACTCACGCATATAAACCATCTTTAAATATGGTGGAGTTTTGTTACAGTTGTCGTGATTTTGGTTGCATTTTTCTGATTTCCTGTTTTATTTTGAAGTTTTGTGTCCTGTGTTGCTTTTCATTTCCTCCTATTGTGTGATTTTCCCTCCCGTTTTACTTGCTGTCCTCACCTGTTCTCCATCTCCCTCTTTGGCCTTTCCCTCCTTCTTCCTCCTCCTCCTCCTTCAGTCTTCAGCTTCACCTGTGTTGCTCCACCTGTCTCCACCTGCACCTCATCCCCTCGTCAGGTGTCTCTTGTCTTTGTCAGGTCGTCCTGTGTTCTCCTCGTGTTTCACTTGAGTCTGTTCATCTTCTCCAGCGTCTCCCAGTTTTACCTCGTGGCATGTTTCTTGTTTTCTGTTCCTTTTGTTTTTACTTTTTTTTTTTTTGGTGTTTGCTCTTCTTGGTTTTTGTTGGATTCTTGCTTTTCTTGCTCGTATTCAATTCCTAATCCTATCTGCCTTCCTGCCTTTGGGTTTGACCTTTTCACAAATTGTAATAACTGTACCAATAATCAGGCTTAAAATTTCAAAAGCGTGCTGTTATTAGTTTCTTTTGTGAAGACTTTGTTAATTATAAAAGATATCTGTCAATGACAAACAAATCTACGTATGTTACTGCACAATACTTGTATAATACAGTATATTGCTTTACTTTTACTTGAGATATTTCTCTTCTTTTGGCTTTTTAATGTTTAATTGAGGATATTTACACAGATAAAAACACAAAATGAGCTTTTTAAATTTGGCAGAATACTGCTGAAATGCAAATAAACAGACTTTTTTGTATTTATTCTGCAATTATTTTGATTGATGATAGTAATAATGATATTTTTTAAGCAAGGATTTCAAACATTAGATTGATTGTAGTTTGTTAAATGTGAGGATTTGTCATTTATGAAAGTAAATGAAGAATCTTTTGGTTTTATTCTGTTAGTAGGACAAACGAAGCAATTTGTAGATGTTATAAGCATTTTTCACAATGTTCTGATATCTGATAGACTAAACAATTAATCAATTAATTGTGAAAATAATAGGCGGATTAATCAGTGATGAATATAACATTTATTATCAGCCCTGTATATAAAGGTAACTTGCTGTCCGGGCCTATAAACTCTTGGATATTCTTTTCTCGTAACAAAATAATTTGAATTTCGCCTCCACAAATCCAGTTAAATCATTAATCGTCCCATCTCTAATCCCACATATGCTTTCATTTCATCTGACAGCCATAAAATCCATAAACCAAACCTAATAATCTATAAAGATATATTTGCCTATAATTCTGTCTTTGGTCAGTAGAATCCGTATGGAACCAACTCTCAGCTCTCCGTGCAGCATAATTAAGACTCCTGACTGTGTTTCAACACTCATTAAAGAACCATTTGCCGTTTCTAAATCTGCTCTATTTGCTCTAATTGTATTCTTCTTTATGTCACACCCTTTCATTTCTTCGGTGACCCAATTTTCCATAGAGATAATTAAACTTTCATTGTATCTTATCTTTTTACTCCTCCATCTTTAATGTTTTTCCCTCAACTGTATGTTTAAGACTTAAGAATTCAGAAATCGAAGCCTCGGAGGCGGACGTCCTCCCTCAGCACATCCTCTCTTTAATGTTCCCTCCGTGGGCTGCTGTAAAGGGAAGGGAGCGAAAGGTGTGTCCTGTCTTAATTGTTCAACAAATGAGAAACCGGCTCTCTATGAATTTCTACCTCCAAATGTCTCGTGAATGCCTTTTTTTTTTTCTCTCAGACTGAAATAACCTTCGGGTTCCTCCCCCCACCTCTCGCGTGCAGGAGGTGAGGGAGCCCAGCGGAGACTGAGGGAGAATAATGAACAGTGAACACGGAGCAGGTAGTTCGATGAGTGCAGATGATGAACGACCACGGGGAGCGAGTACAGGACCAGAGCAGAGGCACGGCCATTTGTTACTCTGCTGTCACAAATGTATTTTTAATGAATCTGCACCTCTGACTCCTCTGCAGAGCGCGAGACTGTTCCTTAAGGCCGCAGTGACCCCAATATTTCCTGTACAGCAGCGGCTCTGAACAAACCCACTTTAGCTCCGACTGCGTAATGTAAATAACCTTCTCCTCGTGAGCGCCGGAGCCATCAGTCTCGCTCCTCATTATCATCCCTACCTGTTCCAGGAATATGGGCCGCTCCCGTCTCCGTGCGGGTAGCAGGTGGGGAGGTTTCACCTTGAGTTGCTCTGCGGTGTGCGGAGCTCTTCTCAAACATGTTGTTTTTCTTGGCAAAAAAGTCCTTCGAAAAGGAAGCCTTCAGAGTCAGCAACGCTATCTCCTGGAATCATTTCAAATTCAAATGCATTCAAGGTGATAAATGGCAGCTCTGTTAGATCCCGCTACCTTCGCAGCAGAAGGGTAAATACCTTTATGTTCCACTTCTTATCAGTTCAACAGGAGCCATTTGGAGACTATGGTCAGAATACGAAAGGTATCTACAAAAAACAGCTGCTCTCTGTTCGCAATCCTGCTGTAGCTAGCTACTATTAGCTAATAAGCTCATGGCCAATTCTTACGTATGGCACCTTTTTTATATTTACTCATCTCTCTTTTTGTGTTTTGCAGGATAAAACATAAATAAATATATAAATAAAAGAAAAATCATTAATAAAATGATCAAATACAGAAGCAAGCTAAAACAGAAACATTAGTTCATGTTACATTTAAAAGAAAATAACATCCACATTTATTTTTAGTGTCGCTCCTGATGCATTTAATGATAATTATCTTTGATTTGGGCAGTTTTAATCCTCCATACCAAACCGGAGGTGACTGTGGAAAGACAAAACAAGACGATGACGGTGCGTTTAGTTTAAGTTGAGTTTGAATGAAGTTTGTTGTTACGACGCGTTAACAAGTTTGGTAGGGGGACAAAAAGGGGCCACGGCTAGCTGGTTAGCATGCTAACCTCTGTAGATGCCTTTGACAAAATGACAACACATTTCCACACTTTATTGACACTGGTAGTTTATTTTTTTTATGTTTTAATTCTGGCCATATCTTACAAAATGCCCCTTCAACATGCGTATATACAATAATTAAGAAGAATATATAAAGCGGTAAAGGAGGCGAGTGGAAGTAAGTGAGAGGGAGAGCTACCTGCGGATTTCCTGCAGGGCAAGCGCCTTAAAGCGCGCTGCTGACACTGACATGCCACGAAGTCAAGATGGCAAACCGAGAGGAATTTATTTCCTACGGCGCCTCGTTCGGCTGAGATATCGAGGATGAGTGTGGAGTCGAGGGTGGGGGGGAACTAGCGGGAGATGGAGGTTAAGCCGAGGCCAGTTACAGTCACACACCTCTGTAATTCACTTTTTGCACGGAGACGTGGAAACTGCAGGGAGAGAAAAAAAAAAATCCCCAGCGCGGACAGGAAAAGACTGTCTCATTTTTCGAGGAGACTGACGCATGTGGCGCTACACATGACACACACATCGACATGTGACCTACGCTGACACCCGGAATGACACACACATCATTGCATTTGCTGTGCTCCATCTGTGCTGTCACGCCGGCTCGACGGTCTTCTGTGGGGAGTTGGGATCAGACCCGGGCAGTCATCCATCGTCAGAAAAAGAAAAATGTTTTATGCAAAGAACGGATACTAAAAAAAAACAAACAAAAAAAAAAAGCAATTCCACACAGAAAAAGACAAAAGCGATAATTCACACTCTCAGCATACTTATCGCTTCGACAGCCAAAGAACAGACAACAACAAATCCTGCAGAGTAACATACGATTCACTCTGTTTTCTCACCGAAGCCGTCCGTGACACTTAAATAAAACAAATTCATTACGCCGATGTTGTTGCTGCATGTCCTTTTCCCCGGCCCTGACTGATAGCAGTGAGTCCTCCCATGTCTGCACACCCGCTGTCTATCAGAGGGGCTCACCTTGAAGCAGCTGACAGCTCCTCACCGCTGAGAAAAACGTTATGTACAGTTTCTAGACAGATGAAGTCACACACCATCCTGGGGGCTTGTTATGGTTGATTTAAGGCGAAGAGAGTGGACAGGGGGGGCACGGGAATCAAACGACACGGTGTTCATGAAGGCATCTCATTGTGGCTGGACGTCGTCTCTGTGGGAACCCTCTGCCTGCCCGGGCGGCCGGTCCTGACAGAGCTCTCCCCCGAGTCGAGCATCAGCGGGCGGTTGTTCTTGTCTCTGTCCTGGTCTGTCACACAAGTCTGGTTGTTACTGCCGAGACAAAATAAATGAGGTGCTTCACTCGAGAATCCGACACAGGAAAGCATGTTTAATAAATGTT
This sequence comes from Spondyliosoma cantharus, assembly GCA_900302685.1. Taxonomy (NCBI): domain Eukaryota; kingdom Metazoa; phylum Chordata; class Actinopteri; order Spariformes; family Sparidae; genus Spondyliosoma; species Spondyliosoma cantharus. The sequence goes on along the minus strand of OMLP01005329.1, from coordinate 50,242 downwards.
TTCTAGTTGAATGGCAGCTGCAACAGGACCTCGGCCTGTTACGTTGGAAACATCCAGGCTTTTTATTATCATACATTTTAGATGACTGGGTGACTTTTATGAGGGATTCTTTTTGTGTCTTTCACATAAAAATATCCATCCCAGGTAACATAAATTCTGGCCTCCCTGCATTGACTTTCCATTGATTATCACATAGATTTTTTTTTTTTTTTTTTACATCTTATTGATCACCTTCAAGGCTTTCCGTGACCAGGCCCTTAATTATATCAAGAAACAGCTAACGACTTGTGAGCCTTGACGCCCTCTAAGATCCGCTGATGTTGGTTTTCTGATCTTTCCCAGAGAAAACCGCTACTCAATTTTTGGTGCCGATACCGATATAAGGAAGTAAAACTAAATTTAAATATCGACATATTGGTTGATATATATACATTTTTAGCAATGATAACCTCAGATGTAGATGTCAAACACTTGTGACAAAGATGTGTACCACAAACAAACATAAACTGATTTCAGCAAACTTTTGTTTTTATAATCTCTAGAGATGACGTTTTGACGTCGGCCCACATTGGACAATATTCAAGCCAACACCAATATATCTGGCTGACAGCTTTTAAATCATCATCATCATCGTCACACAGCTGGTGTTTTCTCCTCACTCTTTGTAGGTTCGTCTGCCCGCCTCACCTGTCGTCTGGCCCTGAGCTCTTCTTGTGTCTACCTGTGGCTTCCCCGAGCTCCTCCTGCCTCTCTAGTTTCTTTAGTTTTTCACTCACTGATTTCAGTTTTTATTGCCTGAGTTTTGGCTGCCTTGCCCTTCTGGATTTCTGGATTTAGCGTCTTCAGTTCTCATTAAAGCTCCTCCGCATCTGGAATTGGGTCGTCACCGTTTTGCACCTGTGACATCCGTGACTGAACAGTTTTTTTATATACTATATATATATACACGTATAAAAACGACAGCTGTGTGTGACATTATGTGTCGATACCTGTCTCGACTGTCTTTAGCGATTGTGCTGTCTTCATAGATTTTCAGCATTGTCTCTGTGCGGTCGTCTTTGTGCTCTTTGGGCTCCTGAAACCTAGAAAATGCAGTTTTGGATGTTATTCCGTATTTTTTTTTTTTTTCTTTCTCGAAAACAAATCTCACACAGAGAACAAAACCAACAATGTGTTAGTTGATCTCTCAGTAATTATCTTCGTCACTATCGTTTGCACTCAGTTCCAAACCAACTGGTTCCTACTGAAGATGTCAACTTTTAGAAAAGGGTCATAAATATTTTGTTTTATTTGTAGAAAAAAAATCTTAAAACAGCTTCTCACTGTTAACAAACATTACACAAATAGGGGTAAGCGGTGCATTTGTCGGGGACTACTTTCAGCTGCGGATTAATACAGATTTGCTGCTCCAGTGAGTATTTACTGCAGCAGAACGGTGTTTGTGGAACTGAGTTAAGATAAATCACAGTGCCCGTGTTCATGTTAATGAAGGAACACGTCCTCCAGTGCGACAGTGAGGCTCAGGGATGTGTTTTAAATAGTTTTTTTTTTTTGACAACAGTGGCACAAGGGAATAAACACAGAAAAGACTTAATGATATACTTGTTGGTCTTTGTCTCGTTGTGGCATTTGTTGACTGAAGGCTTTAAAAATAATCCGATGGATCCTTTCTCTCTAGTTTAGTCAGATTATTGTTTAAGAAGAAAACAAAGCAGCTTGAAAAGTGCGAAAAAGCCAACAACTAACTTTGTTTAGTGAAGCTACACATCTGCAAACATTCACTAAATGATTAAAATAACAGTTTTGCTGTCTCTCTCAGCGCCGTACATACACTCCCACGCTTCGTTAAGTGGTACTTCATTTCAAAGTTACTTCAGGCAACAAGAGCTCCATTTCAACCAGTATGGCAGCAGACGGACAAAAACGTATCCTCTGATTACAACACCTGGGCTCGAGCCTCTCTTTGACTTTGGCTATGGACAGGATGTAGGGGCTGATCTGTCTGGCGATAGTGGTGAGGTAAGAGTTCTCCTGCTTCAGCTGCATCAGATCGTGGAGCTGAGCTGGAATCGGGAAAACAGAGGAAATGAGATTAGAAAGAGACAAATGTTTGAGAGGAAAATTAATAATTACCGTTGTTACCTTCATAGATCTCCTGCTCGTTAGTGACCCTCTGAAACGTCTCGTCCCAGACCTGCGAGGAAAAGATGATTCTCATTAAATAATAAAGAACCAGAACAGTCGGCAGGATAAAATATTGGTTTCTGCTAACTACTGATACTGTTAACCACGTTCACTCTTTCATATCGGGTGCTAATGGAGTTCCAGGCAAAAACCAGTGACCACAGTTCAAGACTGCGTTTCAACATTTGTAAGTATTAAACCACAGGATTTTTTTAAGGAGAACTCAGGACATCTTCCTGCAATGTTTCGGGCGACCACATCAGGTATTTTAAACCAAAATATATATATATATGTGATGCCTGGATGATGTTTGGATTCCTTGCAGTCTAAATGGCTAAATCTACCTTGTTCGTATGCAGCTAGAGTTGCTGACTGAGGCCAAATGTAAAAACTTTTTTGTCAGAACCTTCCTGGCAGAGGCAGGTACACGCTAAATGTCAAACCATCAAGGTAGTATCATTTGACACACCTCTTCAAACATGACTCTCATAGTTTCCACGGTGGAGTACTGAGCGGCTATCTGGCTGTCAATGTGCAGCGACCTGTCCAGGATCTCTCCCATTTTATCCGTGTTGATGATGGAGTGGTGCTTGGTCAGATCTCGGTGCAGCTCCTGGACCTGGTCCTTCAGATTCTGAATCTCTGTCTGGAAAGACTACAAACACACACACACACACATATGATGCAGAGCATCAGATACGACACCGAGGAGGCGTTTGGATGTCTTTAAAACAGCGGAGATTTGACGGGTTTGCAGATGCCAGGCGAAGCGCATCTGAGCGTGAAAACCTTCTTGCCTACTAGACAGGTCGAGGAGCAGTTCTCAGAGGAAATCATGCAGCTGTCTTTACGCTGTTTGAGGATCAGAGGTGGCGTCAGCTCCACGGAATTCGACATGAGCTGAGGTTAAAGTCTAACCTCAGTGCCTCTTTATCACACACGCTGAAACTGCTTCTCTGTGTCCGCGTGCGTCATCATTCCAACGTAAAATAGCCATAAAGTGGCAAAAAGCTGGAGGGTGCTGGAGTTAATTGTTTGAAGGAAATACAACGATACAACTATGGCTCAGTCATTTATCTTCAATGTGTGCAAATTAAGTGTGTCATTGTCAAGGCTGTCACTGGCCTATGAGTCATGGGGAAACTGATATGCTACGTCGCTCTTTCTTTTCTTTTTTTAAAAAAATGCTTTGCCTTTGCATGGCTTTATTTGATAGTTTAGAGAGATGGGACATGTGGTAGCAGAGAGGGTTCGGGTAAGGCATAGACCGAACTACAGAACCTTTCAGTATGCTAACAGTTAGCCGTTAACGGTGTTGAGAGGCATGTTCAGTAGGTGTGCCAGCTCAAAATAATTGTCCCCCGTCCAATTATTTATGGGGTGCAACTGTGTGGAGGTTTAAAATATGGTCACCTTACTTTAAACCACAGCCTCACAGACATTGCTAACATCACCGGAGACTCTTCTAAGTGTTGTTTAAATGTCATGAACAATAAATCTACATCGTTAGTCACTCACCCTGTAGGTGTTCTCATAGTTGCGGCAGTGCTCGGTGAACGGCGTTTCCGTCCCCTCAGCCAGGAGGACCTTAGTGCAGATGTTGCGGTGACAGGTGGGCCTCCGCCCGAACACAGAGCCCTGGGGCATCTCGCTGAGGGACGGGGAGCGGCAGCACACGGAGAGGGGGGACTGGTGCCTGAGGTGACGGGAGAAAAGAAGTCACTGCCTTTTGTCTCTCGTTAATAACTGAGCCTGATGAAATCGCTCTCCAACAAAACTAAAAAGTCCAGATAACACCTGCCGCCTAAACCACGGGGGGATTGAAGCCTCAAATGAGATAAACTGAAAATGATGCTGATCCATAACAGCCAGCTCTGCACTGTCTGTCTCGATATTATAATGTAGTACGTGTGCAGCATGTTCAAAACTCCCAGAACCCAATGCACTATTCTCAGAATTCTAAATCTATTTTTTTCCCAACCAGCTCCTCGCTGACAGAGCTTTCTGTCATCGTAATCAGTTGGGAATCGTGTGCTTCGTTTACGCACGACATCCCCCCTCGTCCAGAATCTCCATTATTAGAACCTCGTCGCTACTTTTACATTGTAATCCATTAAGATATTAACCGCTTTGCATACTTTCACTATTCATTGTTCAATCTAGAAATACATATTCCTGCTTTCAGAGTCATTTAATTGTGTTTTGTGTTTGTTAAGTGACCTCCTCAGCCAAATGAACTGGTTCTCTACACGTGAACGTCTGGTTCAGCCTCAGCACAGCCGCTCGTGCTGCTCCAGTGGAGGTAAGTGCTTCACTCAAGCGCACCTCGAGGGTGGTTTCCATCTCTCCGTTAAAGCGTGAGTGAGGAGGTCAAATGTTGGCACAAATCTCTCTTTCAAATAAAATGCACACTTAGTGGCTTTCACCCGCCCGGCGTTCCTCTCCTTCAGTTTTCTGTTTGAACACCAATTTTGCTGTAAAATGTTGGACAAAGCTGCAACTCAACTGGCAGTCTGACTTCATCTTTTAGTACACTGGACATTTTAAAAAGTTGACCTTAAAATGTCAGAAAAATTAGACTAGACTATTGACTTTAAATCGTACGAGCTAAATCGTTTTAGACTTCACTTGGTCATTTTAAGGTTATCAGCTTCCTTGGCTTTTTGAAGTAAAATAATTTAGCAGATTAGAAACTAAATTATTCCAAACAAACACGTGTTACATGTACGTTTGTTCGTCTGCTCGTGCTTTTTTTTTCCCCCTGCATGTGTTTGTTTTCTTTTCTCTGCTCTCTCTTGACAAAGACATCTTGATCTCAACCAGACGACCTCATTAGAAGAAGGCTATATTCTGTTATAAATATCATGTGCCCGACGTGAATCAGTACAGCTTGCCGTCGCTCAAAACACTCACATCTCCTCGCCAACACCTTCAGCCAGCGTGTGAAGGTGTGTATGTACAGCACATAGCCACATGACGAGATAAACATACATTCATCAGGGCACCGAGGGGACCGCAGTCTTGGCTTCGCGCCTCGCACGGCATAACTGCCCTGAAGCCATTCTCCACTTGTCTGCGTGTGACTACACCGACCTCACGTTTTCATGCGAACGTGGTCCTGTGAGGATCCACGCTGCGTCCCAACATAGCCAATTAAAGAAAACAACTAGTGCTAAAGTACTTCTAAACAACATGGCCGCACAACTTCACTTCTGTTCTGTGAAATTATGGTTAAAGTAGTTCCAGCCAGCTGGCCGTCCACCAATTCTTGCTCGATTTGCGGCTAACAAGTGGGGGAAGGAGCTTTCAGACGGCAATTGAGGATTTATCAGACACAACAACAGATCCAGTCGCACTGAGGAGCAGACTGCACCATGTGGGCTGCATTCTGAACCACCATACGGTGAGTAAAAAGCCCATTTCCTCCTCCGTCTGTGAACTAAAGGATCCAGTGGACTTGGACAAATTGTGGAGTCGAGCGCCTCGTGTAACGACGGCGTCAGTGGCATCAACAGAAAGTCAGTAAAGGGAGCAGAAAGCCGGCGTATAACTGATCCCCGACAACTCAGACTGAAAAACACACTCACTCCACCCAACACCTTAAATATTCAAGACATTCAACAACTAAAGATAAATCTACTGTGGCTTCACACTGCACTTCTGTTCTCATGACAGTAAACTGCAATGAGTTGAAATAAAATACAGCTAAATTTACCTGGAGTCTGGTCGGCTCTTACTCCTGCCTTCTCACCCAGAGTTGATGCAACAGAGGACGTGTCTACAACATGAACCCCCCTCTCTCTCTCTCTCTCTCTCTCTCTCTCTCTCTATCTGCCACACACATGTCATCCTCCGCACGCCCGGCTTTCTGTCCTCCCGTCACCAAACGCCAATTAAAGGCCGTTGCCCGTGCTAAAGCTGTGACATCAGCGGCCTGGAACAAAGCGGCCCGGCCGACCGCTCCTGCATGCCAGCTTCCAGATGAATCCTGGAGAGTTCTGTGAAATTACGATAAAAATAGTGCCAGCCGTCCGCCCACCAATCCCTGCCCACTTTGCATCTTGCACTGGCAGGAGCGCTGGGCAAGTTTGGAAAAGAGAGTTGTCAGTATGTTGGCATTAGTGGGTGGGCTTAAGGACCTGTGAACAGTTGGGAGACTCTGATGTGGAAACAAATCAGTCAGGACGAAACTCTTTGTACCGAGCAGCGACGGGCGCTTAAACAAAGGTTGTGTTTACGGCTGGTTGTTCTGTAGTTCTCAAAAGACTATACGGCAAATACATTAAATGTCACACTCGTTACTCATCATGTTATCTGCCGCGTTCCTGGCCCGGGCCACAACAAAAGCAGAGCTTTCTAAAACAGGATCGACGGCCTCCTTCCCAGCCCCTTCATGCGACAAGGTGAGTTACGTAAACATATCAGTGCACCGAGCTCACAGGCAGACAGAATAACTGCCATAGTGCGACTCAGCATGGCGCCTCCTTTCCTCGCGCTGCAGTCATCGCCGTCTGCCATCTGCACTCGCAAACCATTTGGGGATTTTGAGTTTGGATCCTTCGCAAGTGTGAAATGTTCTGCCCAGACTTTTTTTTTTTTTTTGGATTTGTTGGGAAGAATCCGAATAATGCCGTGGTGATATTCGGGCCAGTGGAGAGCACGTTGTAAAAATAAAACTTTTAAACGTTCAGAGACATGATCTCACCTCGTCGCGACGCTGGAACCGGAAACAGACGGCGGGCAGCGCGGGCCGAGCAGCAGCAAGGGCTCCAGACAGCGAGCGAACTCGCTCCTGTAGTCCGTGTTGATCTAATGGAGGAAAGTCACTTCAGTGTTATCATCATGTAAAAAGAGTTTCAAGTAATATTCTTATTGTTTCTTTATGACAAACAGAAGAAAAGTCACTTTTAACAAGATAGAGAGAGAGAAAAAGTGAGTTTCATTTTTTTGAAACAGTCATTTATGTTAATAAATTCAGTCATCTACTGAAGCAGGAAGGACAAATGTGAAAATGACTGTTTTGACTAGTTTTGAAGCGTCCGGTTGGAGCACGAGTGCTGTTGAAATCTAAATATGATGTGAAAATGGAACATTTGGAGTTAGAAGGATGTATTTTTCTCTTTGAAGGGCTCAGAAATCACTTTGGCTGATGTGTTATTCTAATTGATTTTAATATTTGTGTTTTTCTGTTGGCTTTTTTTTTTTTTTTTTGTT
>OMLP01005329.1:20483-33843 GCA_900302685.1 Spondyliosoma cantharus | reverse complement strand
GGGGGGGGGGTCAATATATAAAATGAAGAAGCAAAGACACAACAAATAAATAAAGATGCAGTTTATCTCCAGTGTAGTACAAATATCGAATAAATAACCTCCCAGATAGGTTAGTTTGTAAAACCTGTCTGCTGCAGAGGCGCAAACTGCAGTACCGCAGAGGACCTGCGGGTGGCAGCAGAGACGTCCATGACACCGCCACCGTAGAAGAAGAAGAAGCGGAAGGCGGAAGTGGCTGTGAAGCACGACAGGGCGAACGTGTGCGAACTGGCTGAACGAGCTGTCATCTGGAAAGTTCCAGCAGAACAAACCTCTGGGCAAGAAGCGAGAACTCCTTACAGAGTTTATCCACCGAGGGGAAAAACAACTTTAGACGTCCAACATGTCTGTTATCTCCGAGGAAAGCGTCCGCGGCGGGAGCTTGTTCAGGGATATGAGCGCCGACGACGACGACTGGGAGCCCACTGAGATCGAGAGCCTGTGTATGAACTGCTACAAGAACGGTACGACACGTTTACTTCTCACCAAAATCCCCTTCTTCAAAGAGATCATCATCAGCTCGTTCAGCTGCCCGCACTGCAGCTGGTCCAACACGGAGATCCAGTCCGCAGGCCGGATCCAGGACCAGGGCATCTGTTACACCCTGAAAGTCAAAACAAAAAAGGACTTGAACCGGGAGGTTGTGAAAGCAGACAGCGCGACCACCAGGATCCCTGAAGTGGAGTTTGAAATCCCTCCCTTCACTCAGAAAGGTGCACTGTCCACCATTGAGGGTCTGTTGGACCGAGCTGTCGCGGGGTTGGAGCAGGAGCAACCTGTCAGGCGAGCCACTCACCCCGAGGTGGCTGACAAGATCGATGAATTCATCCAGAAGCTCAAGAAGTTAAAAGAGGTCGAAAATGAGTTCACTCTTGTGATTGAGGATCCATCCGGCAACAGTTTTGTGGAAAATCCAGTGGCCCCTCAAAAAGACGAGGCTCTCACCGTGTCCAGGTTCAAGCGGACGGTGGAGCAGGACATCCAGCTGGGACTGAGGGCGGATGATGACCTGGGCGATGGCGATGGTGAGGGCGAGGGCGAGGAACCCGCTAGCGGCGAACTGGATGCCATGAGAAATGAGGTTTTGGTCTTCAACACCAACTGCCCGATGTGCAACGCGCCAGCCTCCACCAACATGAAGCTCGTCCAGATCCCTCACTTCAAGGAGGTCATCATCATGGCGACGAACTGCGACAGCTGTGGCCACAGGACCAATGAGGTGAAATCAGGTGGGGCCACAGAGGAGCTGGGGACCAAAATCACCCTGCACGTCACTGACCCTTCGGACATGACCCGAGACGTGCTCAAGTCCGAGACGTGCGGCGTCTTGATCCCGGAGCTGGAGTTCGAGCTGGGGATGGCAGCCGTGGGGGGGAAGTTCACCACCCTGGAGGGGCTGCTGAAGGACATCAAAGATCTGATCGTCTCCAAAAACCCCTTCATCTGCGGCGACAGCGGCATTTCGGATCGGATGCAGAAGCTGCGAGAGTTTGGGGAGAAGATAGACAAAATCATGGCCGGAGAAATGGATGTGCACATCGTCCTGGACGACCCGGCAGGGAACAGCTACCTGCAGAACGTGTACGCCCCGGAGGAAGACCCTGAGATAACCACGGAGAAGTACACCCGCACGTTTGAGCAGAACGAAGACCTCGGCCTGAATGACATGAAGACTGAGGGATACGGGGAGGAAAAGTGAGCCGCTCACACCGGCTGAAAGGACTGAGCGAGTCGATATGTCGACGATGTCTTGTCAGAAACCCAGTGTAATTATATTGCTTCATATTTTGTCATATTTCCTGACATTTTAAGTTTAAAAACTGGGTGTTTCCATCAGTATATTATTGGTGAGGGGGGATTGTTTAAGTTGTTTAAATGTAGGCTGAAAATAAACCACACGCGTGAGTAACTTTGATTTGTACGCATTGATGCTGAATCCTCATTCTTGCATTCTTGCAACCTCCCAGAAGATGGCGTCCTGTTATCTCTGATTAAAAAGATTATTTTCTCTCAGAGGACCACATGCTGTGTGACAAATTAATCTTTTAATACACCTGTTAGCACAACATCTCATCTCAGTAAAGTGTTCTCTTTGATAGTTTAGCTCTGCTCTTTTGAACCGGCACATGTTGAAAGAGAGAACGTTAATGTTTAATGTATTGTAGATTCATAGATTACAGATGGCTGTATCTTTGTAATCTAACTTGAGGATATAACCAGAATTTATCAAACAAAGACTTATTAGGATTCTTCAAAAGTCTGTGTGCAGGATCATCTTTATATAATTATATGTTTGGGCTGCAACTAAACTAATGATTTCCTTTATCAGTTGATCATTTTGTTGTCAGAAAGTAGTGATAAAAGCCTGATTTGCTGCAAGTAACTATTCAGATGCCTTATTTTGTCTACAACCCAAAGATATTTTTTTTAATGTCATATAGAAACCAGAAAATATTCACATTTAAGAAGCTGGAATCTGAGAATTTTTTATCCCTCAGAAAATAACTCAAACTTGTGAATTGATTATCAAAATCACCGGCAATTAATTAAATTGTTGAAACTAATAAATCAGTTGTCGATCCTTTTGGGGGAGTTTCTCCTTATATAATTGAAATATTACACGGTAGATATGAACACGATTTAAATAGAGAAAGATGACATGACAAAAGTAAGTAAACTTTTTTTTTTTTAGTAAACTAAAAATATGTATGCAAACTTTGCATATATTATATATGAACATGTTGAAGGAGAAGTAGTAATGGTAATACAGACGTGTATCATCGTACCATCAATCTAAAACCCAAACATGACAATAAAAGAATAAAAGAAAAACAAAGCGACAGAACATTTGAGAAGCTAAACCAGAGAACAGAAGCTGCACGCTTGACTGAAAAATAAAGCTAAAATAGTTGCTTACTAACTGTCTTTAAGTCCGTTAAACAACTAATTGTTTATGAGACAAAAGCTTAACCAGGTCTAGATTTTGATAAGCCACTTCTTGGTAACCCAAAGAGTTAAAACTCTCTCACGATGTCCGTTAAACCTCAGCTAGAAACGAACACCGGCAGCTGCCGGGTCCAGTTTCTGTCACATTACCCTAATTTACACAGGCGTGTTTGGTTTAAACATAAAGCTGTTTGCCTCATTCTGATTCAGCTGCAGTGACACAAATGTTCCTCTCTCCCGTCTGCTGTGAATGTTTCTATCTGGTTTTCATAGCAACGGGGATCTATTGTGTTCTACTAATAGCAGAGTAGTGGATTCCTAGATTACACGGTTCTTGAGTGAGCAGCTGTTAGCTGCTGCTGCTGCTGCTGATGGAAATAGCAGCAGCGGGCCCGTGTAGCCTGAGCCCAGACAGCCGAGCACCGTGACTCCGTGCCCACGGGGTTGTTTCAATAGAAAACCTGTGATTTCCTGGGTTTCCCCGCCTCGTTTCTCAGCACCTTGTATCATGAATAAAAGCTGTTGGTTTTACTTTGATTTACACAGCTATGCATGATTTACCTCTACATAGGTTAATATCAAATAGCTATAAGGCAGATGAGTGTGGAAGTCGCCTGAGGTTCAGCCAGTTTGTCTCCAATGTTATTATATTTAATGCACAGTTAGCTCACAGTATGTTTAATCTGAGTTAAATATAATTTCACGTATACACGGCTCAGCAGGAACGCAATTTCAGGAAGACGCAGGTGTGACTGTGCCGAATCAGAACCCAGGAGCTGCTCTTCAGGGATGATTTAGAGAAGAAAATGGATATAAAATCATTATTTAACTAGAAAGTCACACTGCTAACAAGTCAGACCTAACCAAGACAATCAAACAGCATTAACTAGTACATGACGGGACAACATCAAATCACAATAGCAAACAGAATGTGGACGGCATCCCTTCACCAAGGCCCAACAGTCCCCTTTAATCCAATCATGCCTAATCTAATATCAAATAAAACATATTTAAATCGGAATTGTTTATATTTGGATCTGCATCAAATTGTACTCACTCATAGATACCAGCCACCTAAATACGGCAGATTCTTTCGTCAATATCTGCATCATGCACCAAAAGTTAATTGGGTCATTTCTGGGCTGAGGCTCATCCTCCATCCTAGTTTCATCCATCAATCCATTCAGTAGTACTGCATGAAATCCAGCCGACAAACCAAGCAACAAATAAACAGACATGGTTTCGGTAGACAGACCTTCGTCAGGTTGTTTGACACCTCAGATTTCATCTAATTCTGATGTCTGAATATTTCTTGAGAATTAAAAGTTAATTGCAATAGCAGAAATGCTGACCCTATTTGAGCCTGTGCGCTGACATAGATCCTCAGGTGGGGCCCTTCCGGTCGTTCCAAAGTCGAGCCTATAATCTAAAGGTGACCGTGCTTCTGCCATCAGGGCCCTTCAGCTTTGGGACAACCAACCTGCAGAGATAAGGCTCTGAGAATCAATAATTTCTTTTAAATCCGCTCGTAAAACTGACTTTTATAGGCTTGCCTAGTCGTATTTTTCTTTCTGTCCTTTTATTCTTTTCACTGTTCTCGTTCTTCTTGTCTCTAGTGCCTCTTATGTGCTGTTGTCTTTTTATTGTCCGTTTACTGGTTTTATTTGTATTCATTCATATTGACATTTCATGTTTTGAATGTTTTTTTTGTTTTGCATCATTGCTTTAACTTCTCTTTAGCCTGGTCGTCTTTCTTTTTAACTGATCTGAGATATTGTCTTCCTGAGTTTCCTGGTTTTGCTTTGTCTGTTAAAGCACTTTGTAAACTCTATTATTGAAACGTGCTTTATGAATGAAGTCATTATTATCACAATTATTGGGACAACATATCATCCAACATGAGTAGTTATCATGACAGGCCTATCAATGACTGAACGACACCATAACGCAGTGATGCTGAAACTCAGCATGACTGTTTGACTCTCTGTATCCACACACAGAAGGAATCTGGGTCAAGTTGTTTCTGACCCAGAAGAAAAGATTCCTGGTGAAATCAACTTGTGTTAGACATCCTGTTCTTTACTGTACATCCCTGTGTGCCTTGATGGGGGGGAAAGTTAACACTGCAGACTTGAAGGTGACTGACACCACGTGTCATTCCTTAATAGGGGATGAAATGGATTGGTATCATGTGACTGCTTTTGATTGCCCTAAGCTGCTGGCACCGCTGCCAAATACCAGTATGCTTTGTTTGCTGTGTGACTGGTCTTAGAAGAACTTTGCCGGCCCCGCTGAACGCCGGGGCCAAGGACTAAATCAGAGACCGGGATGACCCTGCAGCTGCTCCAGCCACTCAGGCCTGCCCTGCCCACACCAGGCCAGCAACGGGTCACTCACTGAGCAGCACCCTCAAACCAAAACAGACGAGACTTGATGCTCTCTGAAACCAATGGGATTCCCCTCAAATCTCCTGCGTGAACCAAACCAATCTACTAATCAACTTATGTGGAACGAATCCCTTTGAGCAATGCTGGCCAAAACTGAGGCCTGTGGGAAAAATTTGGCTTTTCATGAAAAAACGTCTGACCCTCCACAGAGACTCAGGGGACAATATTATATTTTCCTTTTGGAAATGAAACAGTAAAATCATGTTTGAGACATCGGGGATCACCTGATCATTACTTCACTACATTATATCATGACACAAGCCGTGCGAGGTTGTAATCCAAACCAAGTAGGACACCAAAACAGGCAGTCCTTCACCTTTGGCCTCAATACTTAGTTTGTTTTGGACATTAAGGCTTCGGACTGTAGGTGATATATCCAGGCTTTGATATCATATGCAGATGCTAAACCACTAGCTGCGTTTACACAGACCCTAATATTCCACCAATAATCAGAATAAATGAGATCAGAAGAGATCCGTCCCGATCTGAATGTATTTTCAGTCATTTAGAAGCAGGTAGTCTAAACCTTTGATAACCCGTTCAAAGGTCTATACCAATCTGTGCATGTCAAAAAAGTTTTATTCTGATTAGATGCTTTGGGGTAAAGTGACCACAGCCTCTTATGTTCAACGTCCATTTCTGGTATGGCTGAACAATAAAACCAAAAATCCTCTTGTGATCATTTTGACAGATTTTATTTCTACATTTTGCATTTCCTTTTCACTGAAGAAATATATTAAAATGATGATAATGACATGATTGTTGCCGGGTTCTGCACCTCACAAGATTGTATCTAGAGAACATGAAATGTAGGTCGGGGCATCTCTATCACATCACAGTGCTTAATTAATGATCGTATGCTGTGACACATTTTGCATTTACCAAAAAAAAATTGCAGCTCCTGTGATTTGGATGTTGTACTTAGCCATATTGATTAATTCTTCAGTCTTGATTTTCTTGCTCAGGAACTTTATTGAAACCTTTCCATTCCATTATTGTTAACATACAGTTAAAAGTAAAGTTAAGTTTAGGTAAGTGTTTAAAAAGTTTTCAGATACGAGCCTCTGTTAAAACGCAACCTTAGCGTGGAGAATAAGAAGACAGACGTTTCCATTGTTTTCAAGATTGATCATCTACATTGACTCTGCTCAAACGTCACAGTGCTCACGTCTCTTACCCACAGAGGGGGCAGCTGAGACGGCTGTCATTGGTCCGGCCGCTTAGACAGCGGGCACAGAAGATGTGGTAGCAGTCCAACAAACAGGGCGTCTGGTACTGCTCGTGGCACAGGTGACACACCAGGGGGTGGACGTTACTACAATCCGCATTAAAAAGGTTGTCCAAGTTTGTGAAGATTCCTCCTGCCATCTGCAAACAGAGTGCGCGAGCAATGAAAAACTGTGAGAGTATCACTTGACTGATAAAAAGTCACATCACTAAAAAAAATAACATTTCAGTTTGTGTTGTCAAAATACCACAGTTATTGTGAGAGAGGCTAAGCTGACTATGATATGAAAGACGTCAATCAAGAGAGTCAGATGTTAATGAATATAAAGAAAATGATTTGTTTTTTTTCTTCTTCTCTCTTACCTTGTCAGATGTGCGATGACGGTCCCTGGCTTCAGTGGCAACAGGCAATCAAAACACGGCAAACGAATATCATCAAAGACATTGTCAACACCAACGTTATATCCAGCTTACAAATCCTACTGTAAATGCCGTAGGCTGGTCTGCAGACAGCACAGAGAGCCACTGTCTTACCTCTCGGTGCTGCTATCAGCTACCCACGGCAGGAATGACAGCAATGCAGAAACTCTTCAATAGTAGGCCGATGGGGTCCCTCCGCCAGGCAGCTGACAGCACACACCTCATGCCAGCCCCCAAGTGTTGCCAAAGTGCAAAAGGGACATTTAATATTGCCGTTCCATACAGATTAAAAATACAGTTGTCCTATTTCTAATGTCACACAGTTGGACTCTAAGGCAGGGGGAACAGCGGGCGAGGAGTGAATATTACAGCATTGCGAGTAACTCAATCTGGTGCAACACTTAGAGAGGAGTACTTGTCACATAAAGCACTATTTTTATGCCTTCTAGGCACTTTGTAAACTTTGCTTTAGAAGGGTGCCACATAAATGAAGCTTGACACTGTCATGTTCCAGTAACATCACTTTCTAAATACAAATTAGAGGCATCATCCACTTTGATTCGAGAGCAAAAAAAGCGAACACGTTTAATGCAATGAAACTGTAGTTAGGAATAAAATATTGTTAATGTATTATTATTATTATTGTCTTCTTTATGTAGTGACTGCCTTTATCTGGTTTGTAAAATGTCATTGGGTGACTTGAAAGATGCTTATAGATAAAATCAGTTATTATTATTATTGTTACTACTGTTAATACCAATTTCCAACTAATTTCCTTGGAAGCTCACTTTATAAAATATTGAATTTTGTATTGAATAAAAAAAGATGAAAGAAGAAATGCCTGCTGTGCTGGGTTATGAAAAATAAATGAAGGGATCACAGAAAAACACTTCTACCCCCAAAAACCCGGCAGATTTATTAGCGTAATTAATCTTTATTCTGTTTTCATTAAAAACATTAGGGTCCAAATCCAACACTAAACTTTGGTTCGTGAGCCTTGGTTTAAACCTATAAAATATTCATTCATTAGTAAAATATTATGGGAAGCTTTATTCTCCATGTTTGTTGACTTGTAAACAAATATAAAAAATATATATATTTATATTCAGCTGAACTTCTGTGCAAAGACTCCCCAGTTTGAAATAATTGGAATTGGTTAATGCTAATCATTTTACTTAAGATAAATAACAGAATAGCTACATTACCAAATAATCTTGACTCAAGGTCCACTTACTTACTTTTACCCACATCTCTGGTCTTCATCAGTGGCTGCTCGGTTGTCTTGGAGATCTCAGGTGCTTCATATATGATCAGTTTGCTCGATAAGTGTTTTGTCTGTTTGTCTTTAGTTGTAATGAGTCCACTTAATAAAGCAACCATGCATTTAAAAACACGACTGTTAAATGATCAGCTAACTAAGCTAGGCTAATTTTGGGGGGAAAGGTTAGCTTAATGTTACTCCTAATTGAACTAAATGCCAATAAATAAATCCTGTCTGAGCTCTTTCAACAGTTGGCAGCTTATTTATATTTTGTGTAAGACATATTAACAATGTTTATTATTTAAAATACATACCTGGCTCCTCATATTTGGCATGAAAGTGGCTATGGCATTAAGCTAGCTTGGCTCACAATCATACTAACAAAATCACAAATTTGGAATCTAAACTTTTCTTAATCGATCCCAGATAAATCGATGCGATCGATTGCGCGGCCGGGTGTTTATACTTCCTGCGCAGCCTTTGCTCCTTCCTTTTGCTGAATGTGTCAACCATGGCCCCGATAGTGAGTAGTAAAATGATCAAATAAACTGCACACAGACGATGTATTTTAGTTCGTCTTTTGCAGTCGCGGACTTGTTTATAATCCGTGTATCGCAAAATGGCTGCCACGGATGTTTTAGCCCGTTTTTTCCAAGCTTTGTTGACTGTTGAGGCTAAAACCACGTTGGGCTAACGGTTAACGGCAATGCTAACGAAAGCTACGTTAGCATCAGAAGCTAAGGGTAGTAGGAAATCTGAGTGTTTTTACTTAAGTGGTTTAACTAACAGCTTCGGAACGACTACAGCAAATCACTTGTGATATTTCGACATTATCTGTATTGTATATTGTGCACATTAGAGACTTGTTTTTGCTGTTTTAAAGTAACATATGCTATGATGGCTGTGTGTGTGTGTGAGTTTGAGTAACTCTCTGTAACTTTATGTCTGTGCTAGAAGAAGCAGGTGGTCAGGAAGCAGGGTGGGAAGAGGAAGAAGCAGATCCTGAAGTTCACCCTGGACTGCACTCACCCTGTAGAGGATGGCATCATGGACGCTGCCAACTTTGTGAGTGGACACGTACAGACATGTTGTGTGCAGCTGATCAATCCCAGATATAATGTTGGAGTCACTTCAGAATATTGATACAGAATCCAGTGAGGTTTTAATGGAAACTAACAAAGGTGTCACCTGTGAACTCTTTACCTGTACATCTGTTACACTACTGGTTATGAAATCTCTTAAGTTCTGTTCAGGGTGACACTTGCTGTGTGTGACTCGCTGTGTCCTCTGCACCTACAGGAGCAGTTTCTGCAGGAGCGCATTAAGGTGAACGGTAAAGCCGGCAACCTGGGCGGAGGTGTGGTGTCCATTGAGAGGAGCAAGAGTAAGATTTCAGTCAACTCTGAAGTTCCCTTCTCAAAGAGGTACGAAACATACTGCATGTCCTAGCTGTCAAGAAACATCAGGTGATAGAAAGGTGTTTTGTTTTTTTTGTCAGCTACGTTCTCGATCGTCGTGCTCTACTGTGGGAGAAGTTGAGATGATTTAACATCCCTAACTGAATATATTTGAGTTTTGCCTTCACCACAAATCTGATAAAGATGATAGAACCTGATTAGACGTTGTGGCTTCGTGTGGAGTTGCAGCCACAACCAATAGCAAAGGTGTGTGTGCGTGTGTGTGGTTGACCCCAGAATGGACTAAAAACTAGCACACTGATTTCTGCTCTGCCCACATTCAGTGAGGTCCCTCACCTGCATTCACACGTGTGATCTTGCCCCGTCTCCCATAGGTGCGGTTAGCAGCTACCTTGAACAATATCGTGTCCGTAGTAATTGAATCAATGAGGTTTTGACTGAAGCTTTCTGGGAGTTTAAATGCTAAGTCAATATGGAGGTAATGAAAGGGATATACGCAAATCACAGCACTGAGGAGAGCATTTGTGAATGGACTGATGGGACTGATAGGAATATATTAATGGCCCGGTGTGGTCAACAGTATGGATCTCCCTTACCAGGGTTTTATTTTTAATTCAAAGAGTTTTAATCAATTTTCATAGACGTAATTAACACCAGATGTTTTCTGAGATCTTAAGATACCGTGGAAGTGGAATTTTGTTCTCGTTGCTCGAGCATCGAAGGATGTTTTCGTCAAAAACTACTTAATGATGAAGGAATAGTCAAAGATAGGGGAAATACGTATGTCTTTTCTCACATTGACATTTCGACTTGTCATAGTGTGAAAAGCACAGGTGTCGCTAATAAATCAATGATGGCTCGTTTTTATTCAGATGCACCAGTGCGCTGTGACAGTGTACAAGCATATCAGCATGCACAATATCAGGACCGTGGCGCCAAAGCAGCAAAATTAAATTCAGCCATCATTAACTTCTATTCTACACTTGTCTTCCTACAGTTGCATATTAATATCTCTTCTTTGAAAAAGGCTTTTTCCCGACAGTCTGTGAATTATCATTAGTTTCTTAGGCTTTTTTTTGTCTCTTGAGTTAAGTTGGAAAACAGACAATTATCTGCCCACTTTCCAATGAACAATGAACTGGGTACATTAAATTTTTTTTTTATATTTGTCAATATTTCCCAAAGCTAAATTAAAGTATACACTGGAACATTAATACTGCATGATGTCATAAAAACATATTTCAGTCTGAGCTTGGGACAACATGACCAGCAGAGGGTGACTCCACCACTTTAAATCTTTAACTCAGCACCTGATGTTATGACTGTTAAGTCACTGGGAGATGTTGCCCTTAGTTTATGTTATATATGTGTGTGTAACCTCTGTGTTACATAGATCTACCATGCCTTTATCAGATTGATTTAAAGTAGGGCAGGGCGATATATCTATTATATCATTATTGTGTTATGAGATTGTAAATTGTGTTAGATTTTGAATAATATATTGTGATATGGCAGTGTTGTCTTCTCCTTGTTTTTAGATCATGTATTACCGTAATGTGATGTAAGTTTCTGAACTTAATATACCGTTTTATTTGTTCTAACTATTGTCTTTACCCACTTAGTCATTATTTCCACATTACTGATGAATATTGAAAATCACATTGGGTTAATATTTTGTGGATAGCACAAATAGTCATCCCTACAATAGTGTCACAATATCAAGTTATTTGATAAAAAATATTGCGGCGTGTCATTCTGTCACCCTGTTCTAGCATTAATGATGTTATTCTGAGGCGGCCATATTTCTTCGCCCTAACCATGAAGTCACATGAACCCAGGATTTAGAAACAGCTTTGAAATGAACTGTTTGCACGTAATGATCCAAAATACAAATTCAAAGCACTTGGCTTCTCCTGAGTTTTGTAATCAAAATATCTTGTATTCAGCCTATTAGAAGCTTATCAGACTTTTCTTAACTGTCACCGATTTTGTCCAAGTACATCAGAGGAGCTTGGACCTGCAAACGCTCTCCTCCAGGTTCAAAGTGAATAGGAATAAGCTATAAAAAATACAAGCTAAGCGCTGATCTTTTCCCCCCCGTCATCCTCCGTCTCTTTCAGGTATCTGAAATATCTTACCAAGAAGTATCTGAAGAAGAACAACCTCAGGGACTGGTTGCGAGTGGTGGCCAACACCAAGGAGAGCTACGAGCTGCGCTACTTCCAGATCAACCAGGACGAAGAGGAGGAGGAGGAGGAAGATTAAACCTGACACCACTTTTTAATAAAAGTTCAAAGAGAGAAGAACGTCTGTGTTGTCTTTTTGGTGTTTAAACCAGAACTATGAATATAAGAATGTGTGCTTTGTTTTGATGTATACACATGTTTAAATCATAATGTTTTAGATGCATAATTAAAGTAGTACAGATGAAGAGTTAAGCTAATGGTGCATTTAAAGGTCCTTCTCGTTAAGGTTGATTTGATTGATTTTTGAGGCTCCAGCTCCTCAAATGCTGACGCTTCGGGATAACGGCCGGCCCGACCTACGATCCCAATGGGTCGGTATTTGAAAGGTTGGGGTTTTTTTTATTATTAAAAATAGCACCTTTAGCCAGCCATTTGAAGGATATTTTTATTTTGGGATATTTTTATTTTGAATGTCTTCTTTGGTGCTCTGTGTGCAGAAATCAGTGCCAGCAAAGCTAATTACACAAACATAACATTTAAAAGATAATTGCATGATATTTAAAAGAGAGAGGGGGGGGAGGCTACAATAAATAAGAAGCTTGTAATTATTTTTATTAGATCAAATGTGAAGAATTGGACAAAAAAAAAAAAAAAAAAATCCCCTGAGGCATTCATGTGCAGTCGGGACACTTGAGCTCTTGATTTGCGTATTTTGATAACACTGAGTGAACTCGTGTTCTCTCCGTGGGGGCATCCTGTGTTACAGCTGCGGTAACCTTGACAACCGTGAGACCACTGGCAAGTCAGCGTGCAGTCGTCAGGATGCACACTCGCGTATTTTTTTGATTTATTTTTTTTGATTTAATTTGTTTGTCTTTGGGGAAGAAAAGTGGAAGTTTGGGAAATTAACAACAATATCGTGTGTTTCTTACATCAAAACTGTGAACGTTAAACAACAACCCCAACCTCAAATTATTCTCGGAGTGTTCTCTTCCCTTCCAGCCCGGCTCCATATTTAGAGTAAAGGTTGTGAGTGAGCAGTGGGAGCAGCTGTGCCTGAAAGCAGCAGAAGTTTCGGTCTCCATTCTCCGGGACTCGCAGGAGGAAATGTGCAGGCGACGGGGCGCGCGCGAGAGTATCCGCCTGTTTTAGCGGCACATGGCGTTGCCCGCGCGGTGTGTTGTGTTGTGTTGCGTGTGTGTGTGTGTGTGCGTTTCTATTTTTTTTTTTTTTCGTCTTTCTCTCTCTCGCTCTCCTCACTACTAGTTAAAGTGGTAACTAGGAGAGCATGACTAACTAGTTGTGGGTGAAATTATGGGATGCATCGTCATGGCAACAGACCAGACGTCACAATCTGGGCATGTGTGTTCCATTTTTGTCTTTCTTATTTTTCAGACTGGAAGACCTGGATAGAGA